>JAJHPC010000010.1:2030000-2145000 GCA_024447665.1 Juncus inflexus
TTTCGAAAGAAAAAAAGTTATAAATCGGAATCTTTCCTACAGTGCGACCAATTAATAAACAATCTCTTGTTAGTTAAAATGTGATTACCAAACATTCTCATTGATTTTTCACGAACAAAAATGAAGTTAATTCTCTTTCTTAAAATGTGACTAATAAGCAATCTCTTGTTGGTTAAAACTTAAAATGTGATTAACGAACATTCTCATTGCCTTTTCAAGAACCAAAACAAAGTTTCTTCTTAGTTAAAATCTGATTAATAAAACAACAATATTATTTCAATCGAGTACATAAATCCTTGAAGCTATGTCTTGAACCAGCCAATCAAAACCTTCTAGAAGCCCTTCGCCTGTATAAGCACTGCATCCCACTATTTCCCAGTGTCTGCTTTTGTCCATCACTTCCAAATTAAGCACCTGTTTGAAAATATAATGTACATTTAGATAATAAATATTAAATATTAAAGGCCAAGATTTGTTTGCACTTTTTTCTATCTTAGGAAATAAATGCATAGTGTAATGAACTTTCCAACTAATAGATAAGATGGTAAATGTGATGGTAAGTTGTTTGTATTTGAAGTGTTAATCAATTAATAATGTATTATATCTAATTCGCCATCTCATATTAAAGCAATTAGATCTTTATCATAGAATATCAACACGGTATGTTATATAAGCGTGTACAACTCGATACAAAATTGAAAACAACACATGATAACAAATTAAGACAGAAAAAAAATATAATATTAAAAAGAAATATAGATCAAAATTAAATTTTCCAACCTTGGCAATTTCATCAGGCTTGAGAGCCCCCTGAATGTCTTGCTTGTTTGCAAATACCAACAATGAAGCGCCTGATAATCTCTGTCAGAAATTATATGAAATTAAAATATTTAAGTATTTTAGCATCCAAATCCAACAAAGTAATTTCCCAAAAAAAAAAGGGTAATTCTACGAAATAAATAGATGAATAAATAAATGTGGCAATTTCATGTGTATCATTCTAGAATCTCAATTTTATTTATACATACATGAGAGAAAAGGAAAACTAGACAATTTTTTTTTTATGCGCGATTAATTATATTGATAATATTTCTTATGTTTTGAAGGGCATACATAATATTTCACATTTTGGAGAGGCACAATTGAAATGCCGCCAAAACAACTAAATCAAATAAATAAATCAAAATATAACAAAAACAAGTAATTAAAAACCTCTTCTTTGAGTAGATTGTGAAGCTCAGCTTTGCAATCTTCAAGCCGCCTTATATCAGAGCTATCCACAACCCAAACCAATCCATCCGTTTGCTCGAAATAATTCCTCCAATAAGATCTGATTGTCTTTTGGCCACCCACATCCCAAATATTCAACGAATACCTAACAAAAAGTTCAAAAAAATATAATTAAACAAAGAAATGAGGAGTAATTCAGAGAAAATTTGGAGAATTGGGGTTGAATTGATATAATTTTGCATAATTAAGGATTAATTAGTCCTAAATATAGGTATAAAATCGTTGAAAATTGGAATTAATTATTGAAATTTGTTCATTTGGGGTTAAATAAAAATAGATTTACTTACTTCTGGTAAGTGATGGTCTTGATGTTGAACCCTAGCGTGGGGCTGATGACGCTGGTATCCTCTCCGTTCACCTTCAGAACTATTGTAGTTTTGCCTGAGTTATCCAATCCCCTGTGTTGTTAAAATCACGGAGAAGAAACAAATCTGTGAGATCAAAGCACACACACAAACACGCACACGCACAGAGAGAGAAGAGAAGAAGAGAGAGAGATGGAGGAGGAGACGTACACCATGAGGATGCGCATTTCCTTCTCTCGGCGCTTGATTTTGCGGATTATGCTCAGAAGGCCCATTGCAGAATGAATCGAAGAGAAGAGGCAGATTGAGAGAGGTAAAAAAACAAGTAATGGTTAGCAAAAAAAACTCTCCCTTAATTTTTGATCGAGCAAGAGAGACGAGAAAGAGGAGAAATCTGCTACGGACTGCAAAACGCAAAGAAATTCTATATATACTATAATATTTTTTTCCGGTTTTAGTGTACTAATAAAAAAAAAATTAATTATTTTACGTGTATATTATTTATTTTCTCTATATACTGTTCACACAAAATAAATCTTATATACTATTTCTTTAATTTTATATATTGTTTATTATCTCGTATATACTCCGAAAAAGAAAGGTCGCGTTGGATGACATGAAAACTTCGTCATGCAGCATTAAGTCTTTTAGCAAAAAACATGATTATTTTACTAGTTTACCTCACCAATATTTTTAACAATAGGGATGGTGAAACTTGGAATCGATATCCTCGTGGCAGACACCAGTTTTTTTTAAGATTTCTTTTAAGATTTCCTATTGGCGAAATCAAATCGGTTACCGCCAATAGAGATGGTGATAGTCTTAATTTTGCGAACTAAAAAAAAGTAACTCAATTAAAAGTAACCTTATCTAAAAAAAGTAGCACTATTATAGGTATTGGTGTGGTTTGGAATATATTCATAGAATTATAATTATATATAATAGGTTAATAGTTATAATTAAACAAAGATGTTATTTTTCTTATTTTTTATATTTTGATGGACCAAGCCAATAGCTAGGTTGTGTTAATAATTATTAAAAATTATTGTCATCGTTGGGTTGTAACTAGACTTTGATTAATAGAAGAATTACTCAGGAGGCATTCAAGCTCCTCGTATCTTTCCAAAAAAAATATAGGCATCTAAATTTGAGGATTAAACGAAATTGTATTGTATCTTTGTATATATTTAAGAATAATAATTCAAATTTTATGCACGATAATAATACAACGTTTTTACAAAGTTAAGCAATGAAACATTTTTTACTCGAAGATCCACCTAGATTTGTCATTGATATCAATTTACTATACTATATTTCTTTTCTATGTAGAAAAAATTATGACGTTTAGCAACAAATAATCGAATTCAAACCAAATTCGCAACGAGGCAAAAATTTTTGAACTGCAAAAATATTAGCTTTATTTATTAACAAAATACTTTAAACACTTGCGCAACAAATTAGTCACAATTACATCGCCACATGGCAGGATCGCAAACCTACCAAACTTTATTTTCATTTATCTTTTACTTTTTATAACTAAACTCAAAAAACTTTTTACTTGTTTCAAACTATATTTTTTTTCAGTTGTTGATGAAAGATACGCCTTTTTGAATGCTCTCTGCCAACTCCTTCTTTGTCTTTTCCAATCCGACCCTGTAATTACAAATATTTAAAACTAAATCAATAAACTCAAATTAACTATTATAACAATCATATTTCTCTAATAAAAGGAAAAGAACGAATTTAGGGTAATTTAAAAAAGGAGGAATTTCGCATTTACCCTTACAAAACCTCAAAATATCATATTTATCCTTGTAAAATTAGAAATATCATATTTTCCCTTCTAAAACTTAGAAAATATCAAATTTACCCAAAATATCATAGTTCCCATGCACACATGGACAATACATATGATTAGAGAGAATTTTCGACAAAGAACACAAAGATAATTTAAAGCACGATTCTCCAAAAAAAAATAATGTAATCACGTGGGAAAGGGAACACGAACGCTCATAAGAACGATAAAATACAAAATTCTCCAAATACATGAATCGAAAGAATTGGAGATAAAAGAGATGGGCTTTTGAGAGAGAGAGAGAGAGAGAGAGAGAGAGAGAGAGCTTGGAAATAATCATAGGAGGGAGCTTAAAGGAGGCCCCTGTTTCGTAACAGGGGAGAAGGAGAAGTGTGTTAATTTCAGTTCTTTTCATAGAAGGGCAAAAATGTAATTTCATCTGTCAAAAGTTAGTTCTGACGTTGATAAGGGATGGAAAATGATTGCTGGGTAAATTTGATATGTTTTAAGTTTGGAAGGGTAAATACAATATTTCCAATTTTACAAGGGTAAATATGATATTTTTAGATTTTGGAAGGGTAAATATGAAATTCCCCCTTTTAAAAATCAAAATCAGCAATTTAAGAAAAAAAAAATACCTCTCAAATTCATTTAATGGTCCAAGTGGCAGTATTTCTTCGACTCCATTACGGCCTAGCCTTACCTTTGAAGCGAAGTAAGGCAGCTCTGTGACCTAATTTACTCAAATTAAAAAAACATAATAATAATAATATTAAATTTCAAATAACATGATAAATAAAAAATGCTGAAAGTACTGTACTTTGGTGCTTAATTGCCTAATTTAAGGTAATTTAGGGCAAATCAAGGCTAAGAAGAAATATTTAGGGTTAGGGCTTAGGGTTTAGGGCTTAGGGCTCACATGAGAAGCAACATAAGAGCATTCAATAATATTAGCATCGCCTCGTAAACCGCGCAAACATGCATCAGCAAATCGAGCAGCAGCATATGCCTGAAAAACTTGTGTTTATTAATATTAACTCAATTAAGATAAATTAGCTAAAGTAATAATTTAAGAAGTCATATAATTAAATATCATTATTGAAAGAGAGAACCATAGATAATGTTGCGGAACCAGCTCCAGCTTTCGCCTACAATAAATATGAAAAAAGTAATATAAATACAAAAATAGTTTAATTTATACTCTCATTTTAAGTGTACACTGAATTAACTCACAATAAACAGAAAAATATAATTTACAAGCCATGAGTAATAAGGAAAAAAAAATTCAAATAAGATAAATAATAATACCTCAACTACTTCAGTTCCTCCGTTCTGTATGCGATTCGTCAGATAAGTAATTTCTTCTTTCGTAAAACTACATGACGGTTTCACCTGCCCAAATTAAAATTAAAAAATAAAACCCATTAACAATAGAAAGCACATATATTATATAAATAAGTCTAATTTCCCAATGGAGCTAATTAAATCTCTATTTAGAGAGAGAAAGTTATATAGAGAGAGAAGGATGGATTAATTGAGAGAGAAAACCCATTAGCAATAGAAAGCACAACTATGTATGTAAATATTTCTAATTTTCCAATGGAGACTAACTAAATCTCTGTTTAGAGAGAGAGAGAGAGAGAGAGAGAGACTTGAGAGAGAAGGGGAAGAATAGTAATGCCAGCATGACCACCGATCACTGGTACATTCACCTCTTTAGGATCCAGTCCCAACACTTCTGCCTATTATTCAAAAGAAAAAAAAAATTATATATTTATTTATTCAAAACCCAAAAAATGATAATAAAAAATAAGATCTCAATTAGAACCAACTTAGGTTCGATTGAACCCAATTTGCGCTCAATTGTTCAATTAAGCCTCAATAAAGTATCGAAATCAACTTAGTCTCAATTAACACCTCAATTGTGCAATTATGTTTCGATTAACCCTAATTTTGGTACTAAATAATCACAAAATTCAACATTTTCTCACAATGAAAGTATTCTCTCTAACAACATCAAACCCTCAATCGCTCAATTATGCCTCAATTATGTATCAAACCCAAATGTTCCTCAATTAAAATAGAGAATTTTTCAAATACAACCCTAACTTTTCTGAATATTTTAAAAACAACCCTCACTTTTTAGATTCCTAAAAAAAAAACCAGAATAGATTCAATTCTTTTTACCTTCCTACGGTGTTAAAGCTAAGAATTTCACTTTTGGGGGTCTTTTGAGGAATCTAAAAAGTGAGATTTTTTTTTAAATATTCATAAAAATTAGGGTTTTTTTGAAAACTTACCACAAAAGTAACATTCCATGTTTCTTAAACACCTCACACGCAATCGGAACCGTATAATTAATCGGATTGCTAATCACATTGACAATCGCTTTCTGACAACATCTCGATATTCCATCGCACAAACTCCTCACAATTCATGCGTTAATGTTGAATAAATCGTCACGAGTCATGCCCGGTTTCCGAGGCACGCCAGCTGGCACGATCACTAAGCAAACCCTCAATTGTGCATTTATGCCTCAATTATGTATTAAACCCAACTTTTTATCAAATTTAAATAGGGAAATTTTTAGAAATAACCCTAATTTTTCTGAATATTTCCCCTCACTTTTTAGATTTCTCAAAAAACCCCTTAAAAGTAGATTGAATTTTTTTCACAACATAGGAGGTTAAAAATATCTTTAATTCACTAAGGGGTCTATTGAGAAATCTAAAAAAGTGAGGGGCTTTTTAAAAATATTCAAAATAATTAGCGTTTTTTTGGAATTCCCCATTAAAATTTCAAAATTCGCAAAACTTCTTACCACAAAGGTATTTGCCCTCACAACATCAAGTGTAGTAACCCCCATTTACTCTTTTGGGGTCAAACACACCATTTTTCTTAAAAACTTCAACCGCAATCGGAATCGTAGAATTAACCGGATTGCTAATCACATTTACAACCGCTTTAGGACACATTCTAACAATTCTTTCACATAACGTTTTAACGATTCCAGCGTTGATGTTGAATAAATCGTCGTGAGTCATGCCCGGTTTACGAGGCACGCCGGCCGGGATGATGATTAATTAATCCCTCAATTATGTATCAAACCTAACTTTTCCTCAATTAAAATAGGAAATTTTTAAAAACAACCCTGACTTTTCTGAATATTTAAAAAAAAAATCTCACTTTTTAGATTCCTCAAAAAAAAAAACTCGAAAAATAGATTCAATTTTTTTCCTTCATATGTTGTTAAAGTTTACAATTTCACTTTTGAGGAATCTAAAAAGTGAGGTCTTTTTTTAAATATTCATAAAAATTAGGGTTTTTTTGAAAACTTACCACAAAAGTATTCGCCCTCACAACATCAAGTGTAGTGACACCCATTACTCTTTTGGGGTCAAACACACCATTTTTCTTAAACACTTCAACCGCAATTGGAACCGTAGAATTGACCGGATTGCTAATTATGTTGACTATCGCTTTAGGGCAACTCTTAACTATTCCTTCACATAATGTTTTAACAATTCCAGCGTTGATGTTGAATAAATCGTCACGAGTCATGCCCGGTTTCCGAGGCACGCCAGCTGGCACTATTACCAAGTCCATGCCGGTTAGGGCAGCTTCGAGTTGGGCTTGGCCTAGGAATCCGCGCGTCTGGAAAGTAAATTTTGAGTTAGGGTTTAGATATTAGAGAATTATAGTGTTTTAATTTTGGTTTTTTTGTTTATAGTTTTGTTTTGTTTGATTGTTATGTTCTGAGGTCTCCTTAACCTGGGTATTTCCTTCTTCTTTTTTCGTCTTTTGGTTATATTATATGTAAATTCTTTTGAAAATTGAAAATAAATGAGAGTACGGTAAATGTATGGGGAATTTTAATTACATTAAATTTAATATATACATTTCCAAAGAATTATCAAAATTACAACTCAAAAATTAAAATTATTACATTCATCCTTCTAAAAATACAAGAATTGGTAAATTTGAAAAAAATTTGAGTTTATGAAAGTTAATTTCGGTGTTGTAGGAAAAGCGTAAAATTTCGATATCGCTGGAAGGCTAAATTTTGATTATTGCAGCATTTTTTGGGTAATTTTGACACTTTTTTTGTTACTTTTTAGAACAACAAAAATATAAATAAATCAAATCAAATCAAATCAAATATACCACAGCGCCAGTGTTCATGTGGCTGACATCAGCCGTGACCCCAGGCGTATTAACCACGTCGTACAAATGGAGGACCGAAACGAGCGGGTTCATCTTCATGAGCAGCGCCAACGGCTGCCCGATTCCTCCTGCCGCTCCGAGGATCGCCACCTTGAATCCAGCTGATCCCCCTTTGGCTCTGCATTCTGATCTTTTGAGCAGAGATACTTCCTCCATCTGGAAACGGTAAAGAGAAAAATCAAATGAAGAAATGAAATAAAATATGATTTGAGAAGTTGGTATCGATATGAAGGAACATCGATATTTCTGGGTGGTTTTAGAACCTGAGAGGAGGGAGGATGGAGGTGGGAGGAGATTCTGGCGATGCGCTGTTGAGCTGAGGATTCAGTTGATTGCATGGTTGCGTTCTGAGATCAAATTTTAAGTCTCAAAAATGTTGTTATTCACAGAGAGAGAGAGAGAGGGATGATGATGTAACAGGATGAGGATTCATCCCAGATTGTGTGAGCTAATTGATATGTGTGGAGAATTAATAGGTTATACTTGTATAATGAATGATTTACTTTTGAAATTGAGCAAGTGGCTACTTAATTTTTGCTGTAGAAGGAGAAAAGGAAAAGTTGAAGTGCAGTTGATCTTAAAAATTACTTTAAGTTTATTATTCAAGGTAATTATTCTTCAAGTACTCGTTGGTTGGAGACGAAATCGAGCGGTTTCATGGAATAAAGAATTTTTACTCTGTCGTGAATTGAAAAATATGAAATATTATTAAAAAAAATGAAATAAAGTGGATTAAAAGATGGAAAAATTTATTTCATGTTAGAGATAGAATAGTTATTTAGAATGGAGTAAACACGTTTCTTTCTCTTCTTCTCTTTCTTTTTCCAATAAAAAATATTAATTTATTTTACTATTTCATTATTTCACCAATCCATCTTTCTGAACATGAGTGAAATAGTTGATTATTCTCTATTCCATAATTCCACTATTTCATTTGTTACCGAATAATCTCGCAGAACAAATAGATGTACTAAGTAACGTTTATTCTAATAAAACATAGATTGCGAGTGTTTCAAGCAAAACGGTGAAAGTTGTATATTTCATCTTAAAAATTACTCTGTATATGAAATTGAATAACAGATGAAAATAAACGGAATTCAACTGTAGAAGAACAATTATATTAAGTACGATAAAAAAAAGTTATTCATAAGTGAATTTAAAATTATAAGATTTAAATAATTAAAAAATGACAAAGGTAATAATATAACATAATAATATTATTAATACAATATTACAATATTAATATAATATTTTAAGGTCATAATATAATGTTATGAACTCTGACATAAAAATGATAAAAATCATTTATTATAACCAAACAATTTAATCTTTGTTTTGTTAACTCTCATCTGCTCACTGCTCAGTTAAGACATACGTGTAGTGTAAATAAACCACAGATGATCCTAACTTAAATATATTATTATTCAGCCCAATCAAAGTCTAGACAACTTGAAATAGGCTAGGTTTATTAAGCCCAAATATTATCAAATTATATTCAGGTGGACCGGGCCAAATTTATCAAAATTTGATACAAAAGAATATATACTAACTATCTTTAATACTTTAAAAAAAAATTACTATCTTTAATACTTTATACATAATTTTATTATGATCTAAGTATATATCTACTTAACTACTTAGGTTTATTAGGCCGAAACAGTAATTCGGCCTCAGTCTTCCATCGTGTAAAACAGCCCGTTCCTGTACTTCAAGCCGCCACGTATTTCGTGCTTACTGACCTTTAATTTGAGCAAAGTGCAAGACAAACCCCTAAATGCCATTCCTGTATTTGTATGAATGACAACTTACAATGAGTTAAAACAAATACGCATTGCAATGAGTTAAAACAAAACACTATTGTATCAATAAATATTTAGATGAACATTAAAGTATAACAGGATATTGCCAAATGACTTTAGTTTGAGGAGAGAAAACCAGTATCAATTAATATTGCAGTACTTTAAAATACATACCTAATTGAGCCTGTATTTGATTTCTTCTAATATCTCAATTTATGTAAAATAAGATATTACTATACCAATTAGATTTATTTGGTAGAAAATATAATATGCTAATTTTTCAAAATATACCTACAACAATATATATATATATATATATATATACACACACACACACCAAGAATTTCATGACGTCAAGTAGTTATAGCATGAATTTGTAGGATTTAACATCATGCAGGTTACATTCAAAATAGAACATCACACAAATTACAATTTGATTGAACTTATTGAATAATTATTTGGACCATAAGAGTTAAACCGAAAAATCATGACATAATTATTATTTGGATCAAACATGAGTAAACAATAGTTAATACTATTTATAGTAAACAGCATGGTCCAAAACTTGTAGTTCCAAGTTGGCACGACCCAAAACACAACCCTAAATATTTACTTACACTAAGGTATTCACATATTCAAACACGACTCAAATCAGATACATGTATAAAATATTTACTTATACTAAGATATTTACATATTCAAACTATTAAGGGCTTTCATAGTGTGTAAGTGTAATGACAGATCTTAATAAATCTTAGAGAGCGACCTCTCCTATATTTTAAAGTAGTAGTGTGTGTATATATAATCTCACTGTATTTTATATCAAATTGGAAACTATAAATATACTGCCCCTTAGATTGTAGGTATATTTTCTATTACAACCCCTTAGTTTTTTGGTTAAGATCCGTCAGTGTGTGAGCGAGTTAAAACTTAAAAAATGATCATGTATTGAAAAATGACGAAGGTACTAATATAATATAATAATATTATAATAGGAAAATATTATAAGGTCTTAATATTATGTTTAACTCGGACATAAAAATGAAAATAATCATATATGTTTAACTCGGACATAAAAATGAAAATAATCATATATAAATATAACCAAAACAATTTATCTTTGTTTTGGCAACTTTCTCATCTGATCACTACTCATGACATACGTGTAAAAAATCTACAGATGATCCCAAGAAAGATATATTATTATTATTATTCAGCCCAATCAAAGTCTAAAACAAATCGTAATAGGCTAGGTTTATTAAGCCCAAATATTATCAATTATATTCAGGTAGACTGGGCTAAATATATCAAAATTTGATAGGAGGTTTTCTTACATAAATTATTGATGAAAATTTTGAGAATAAATGAATTCTTACATAAATTATTAAATATACACTTATCTTCATACATTATTTTATTATGATCCAAGTGCCTATCTATTTAACTACTTAGAGAAAAAATAATTAATAATAAAGAAATTCAAATTATTTTGTTGGTAATTTTTATAACTCCAAGACGACTTTATTCTGGATGAAACTACCAAATTGCTAATTTATTCTGGATGAAACTACATATTGTTCCACCTCCTTTAATTAGAGTGTAACAAATCTACAAATTATTCCACCTCCTCTAATTAGAGTGTACAAATTTAACAGAATAAAAATTTGTGAGGCTGCAAATGGAAGCACACGTGTGGTGAAAAGTGAGTTGGAAAAGGAAAGAAGTTTTTTTTTGGATAATTTTGACTTGGAAGAAAGCAACTGATTAAGGACTGACTGCTAAGTGATGCAGTCAAATAGCCTAAAGCACTTCAGCCAACACTATAGATAAAGAACAACACCACCAATTGGAGGCTTTTGAACAAATTATTTGCTTTGACTAGTCTAAAAATGTTACAAAAAGATAAAATTTGTCAAAAAAAAATCCATGGATTTTTTTTTGCTATTTGAGAAACTCTCTTTTTTGGAATATTAAAACAGAAATATTTAGAACTTTTCATTTTTCAAAAACTTTCTTGCCTTGAAAATACATAAATAACCTTTTCTTTTTCAAAAAGTCCTGAATTACTTAAACATCCTCATTTATTTTAAAATAATAGCTAAATTATAAAATAAACTTACATATGGTTTATATCTTTTGAATATTCTAGGAGTTACATGTTTGTTTGTTTTTTGCAAATTTGAGAAGATACAAGGGGTTCAGAAAATTTTAACATAATCCAACATATTATTAAATTTATATGCTGGCAAGTGGTGCATTAACTTATGCTTTGTTGAATGTTCTGTCTGTTAATTTCTTGAAAGCAAAGTGTTCACTAATCAGGACTAATGTTTGCCCTTATCAAACTTCAAACCCAATTGTTGATCAATTATATTTTTATTTATGGGGCCTGCCGACCTGGTATTGCAAGACAGATTTTCCGTCACTGCAGTCCTTTTTCTTAAAATATTATATATAAATAAAACACATTTAATTATATATTATAATTTTAAATGGTGTTTTCTACAGTTTTTACTCCACAAGCATCCACATCAGTGCTTTTTCTAATATCCATCCGATTTTGATCCAATGGTTATAATATAAATGTTCAAAGTGAACATAAATGAACCATGTCTAAAGTAGTAAGTGTGGACCACTATAAACACATATTTCTCTCCCTCCACTTTATTGTCTTTTTTAAATGAACCATGTCCGAGTGCAATTGTTTCTCCCCAACCCTTTATCCCCCGCCATCACCATATTCCTCTCCATTCAACGACATATAATATTGTCACTATTAATCTTGAACATAATATTTCTTTGATGGAAAAATTCTCCTAAAACTATACATTAATCTTAAACACAAGATTACTCTAATTGTGCATTTTTTCTATCAATCATGTTTATAACCTAATTTCATATAATGTTCTTATATTATTATTTTTTTAGAAGAATTACAAACGATTATTTGATGTTTGTTCTCTTTTGAATATGTTCATATGTCTTCATCTAAATTTTTAGATCAATCCTGCTAGACGCGGGATTCAAACCCTTAAATAGAGTTGGTACCATGACTATTAGACTAACCTAATGGTGGTAATGTTGTTATATTATTATCTTTAGTAATAATTAATGTGCTAAAATGATGAGTCATTTCTTCTTTTTAACCGAGAGTGATTTATTTTCATCTTTATTTTAGATTTGTTAAATTTGGGTTCAATCAGCCTTATATTCCTTGCTATGAATCTATGCTCTAATTTCTATGGTTTTGGCAATTCATCCATACTGCTTATAGAAATATTTTTTACATGAGATTTTTTTTTATCCTGGACTTATTGTAGGAAGTTTCATGTTACTAGATGAAATGTGACAAAAGAAAATCTAAAGCATATCATTATTTTATAGGTGGCTGCTTTGGTTTAAATCTGTTTTTATTTTGTTATATTCAAATTATGTTATGTGTTGTTTTTCTTTTTGTTGTTATTGCTCAAATTAACTTATAATTATTCAAGATAAACCATTACAAACTATATCGAATAATATTGGTAATTACATTGTTGAAAAATATTTATTTTGAAAATGGCGCGCAAAGCGCGAGCAATCAGCTTTTCTACAGTTCCATGCTATCCATGATCCATGTCACCCTTTTTTCTCTTATCATTGGATTGAAAATCAATGTCTCTCATTCCATGTCCATTTATATGTTATGTTAGAATTTTATTGGTCTCAATTAGAGAGGAAAATATCTGTTGTACATAAGTTCACATTTTACATATCACAAAAACAATATAAGATACAAAAACCATTTCTCTATAAAGTTTATATACTTTCATTCATTTTTATCATGTAGGAGTGTTCATCACGTCAAGTAAGATGGATCAGTATTTGATATGTTACGCACCTTACAGCATATATGTATATAGTATAATATTAATTCCCACAAGATATTTTCAAGCATATCTTCCTTATATCCGGTATGATCATCTAATATTGAGATTGACGAAAATCAGTATGATCACCTAATAAGATTGACAAAATCGCGCAACGCGCGAGAGTATGATCATCTAATAATGAGATTGACGAAATTGCACAACGCGCGAGTTTTGCCTAGTTCTATTAATATTTTCTTATTTTGAGATTCAATCCGTTGATGGATTGAGAGAATTTATTAAATATGTGCTAAATAACATTATATATATATATATATATATATATATATATATATATATATATATATATATATATATATATATATATATATATAAAACCAATCTATATGATGAAAAATAATATATCGAAAAAAATAGTATATAAAACAAAAAATAATCCATAGAAACTGTATATATAAATAAATAAAATTATATAAAAATAATATATAAAATACAAAAACAGTATGTTTGAAAATTGTTCTCTGTATTGTATATACTATTTTTTATAAAACAATATATATCCAAAAAAATTCCATCGGGCACGTCATGGCCAGAGGCCGTCGCGGAAACAGATGATCCTTTATTTGTTTCTTCTAGAGAAATTGGTCTGCTAATGATTGTCACTAATATATATTAGTCAAACTTAATTTGATGGAAGCTACTACTATGCTTATCTAATTTCTATTTAGATGTTAGACATCTCAATTAAATATATAACTCATAATTAAATATTATATCCTTTCTAGAATAATTAGGTAAAATAGCGACATCAGAAATTTGACTTTAAACAAAAATGAACTCTAAACTTTTTGTCTTTTCATGTAAGAGAATTTTATGAGTATACTAAGAAAATCTAAAAAAAAGGGGAAATATTAAGCATGTGTGTGATTTATGTTTCTTATGTTTTAATTTTTATAGAGATTTAGGGAGTTATCTTTTGAAATAACCTAATAATATATATATTTTTTTTTTTTTTTTGTAAAAATACATTATATTTGAGTTTGTAAATATATATATATATATATATATATATATATATATATATATATATATATATGTTTTTTTTTTGTAAAAATACATTATATTTGAGTTTGTAAAATTTAGCATTTTTGAACTCTATGAGTTCCAAATCATTATTTTTTATTTATTTTTTGAATTATTATATTTTTTGTTTTTTTCTTATTTCGATATGAGAAAGGCATTTTCGCAACTTTCACAAATAAAATAGAACGTTCTTTAAGAATATCATTTGTTGCATAATTAATCAAATTAAGAAAAATGTCAGAATTTTAACCCACAACGTCTTGATTCAAATGCAATGCACTCTATCAATTAGCCACTAGGTGCCATTCGCATAAATGGAAAGTTAATTTTTTCTTAAAGAGTTCGAAACTCTTATTTGTACAAGTTCAAACATAAAAATAAATAACCCCCTAACGTTTCTCAATATTGCAAAAAATCCCTATATTTTCATATTTACAAAAAAATAGGAATTTCATATTTACCTTTCGAAAAACACTAAATATCATATTGCCCATCTAAAATTGCAAATATCATATTTGCCCTCTCAAAAAGTAGAAACTATCAAATTTGCCCTAAAGTTAATTTATCCGTTGAAATTAACACTAAATGAGTGAAGTTACCATTATACCCTCCATTCATCTCTTTCACATCCCACCTCTTTGAATCTTCGCATCTCTGTACAGTAGTATCTCAAGCAAAAGCACTTTATTTTTTTTTCTCTATCTTTCTTTTTAGGACATATCTTTCATTTATCCTCATTCAACCATTTCTCCTACAACATATCATTTCTCTCCTTTTTTTTATTAGTATCATTTCTCTCCTTCAAATTTCTCAAAACTGTTGTACAGTTTGTTAGCATTTGGATTGAAAAATAATCAATTAATGATTTAATTCTAGAAACTAGCTGCTATGATATTTTTTTCTTGAGTTATTTCAATTCTATAAAGAATCATGCACTCATGCTCTTTAGTTTATATTAGAATTTCAATTTTGCTGCTACAATTTTCAAAAGATAAGGAGTAGTCCAGGTCAATTCTTCCCTCTGTTTCCTGACTTGGATGATACTGTATAATTATTGATCATATTATGAGAAATTTTCATAACTACAAAACCATAAGAAATAAATTTAATGACCTATACTTTTAACTAAAATTTTACTAATAAAACTTAGATAAATTAGTTGTACCTACATTTAAACGGACACATATGTACAAAAGGGATCAAATGAAAACGCCAATTAACTGAACAACGAAAAAGCAAATGATATTTTTTGTAAGGAAGAAGGAGCAACAACAATAAGAAGAAGAGTTGAGTCTCTTGAGACTTAGAAATGAAAATTATCTTTGAAGAAGATGATGAAGAAGAGCATTTTAGTCAAACAAATTTAAATCTGTTTAATTAATATCATATATTTAACGTGAGTAAATGATTTGGACAAATTTGATATTTTGTTAATTTTAGATGGGTAAATATGATATATTTAGAATTTTGAAGGGTAAATATGATATTTACAATTTTAGAAGGGTAAAGATGATATTTAGTGTTTTTAGAAGGGTAAAGATGAAATTCCTCCTTACAAAAAAATCCTATGATAAACTTTTCATTTACCAAAAACCTCTCCATCCACTGTTCCATGCATTTATGAGTTCAACTTTTTGAAATTCTCATTTTGCCTCTATGAAAAAATATTTTTCCAAAATAATTTTCTTAAAAAAAAATTCTATAAATATATTTTCTGAAAAAAATATTTCTGAGAAAAAATAATATCTCAAAATATTTTTTTTAAATATTTTCTGAAAAATATTTTTAAAAAATATTTTATCAAATATTTTTAAAAGAATCTTAAAAAACTTCTAATAAAAAAGTAGTGAGAATTTTTTTTAAACATTTAAGAAAAATTCTGATATATTTCTAAGAAAATATATTTTTTGAAAAAATCTAAAAAAATTTAGAATTCTAAATACATTTTCTGGAAAATTTGAAATTCATTTAACAAAAATTCTAAAATTTTTGAAAAAATTAATATATTTTCCAAAAATATATATTTTAGAAAAAATATTTTATCAAATCTTTTAAAAAAATTCTAATAAGAAATTGGTTAGAATTGTTTTTCTAAGAAATTTTAATTAAAAAATATCTTTAAATCCTATAAATAATTTTTCTTTAAATATTTTTTTTTAAGAATTTTTTTTTCATAATACGTTTTTTTTAAAAATAATTCTTACACTTGAGAAATTTGTTTTGATAAAATTTTAGAAAAGCTATTTTTCTATGAAAATATTCTTTGTAGAATTCTTTTTTTAATTCTTACCAATTTTTATTTCTTACAAAAACAATTTTTAGAAAATGAAACCTTAAATGTTTTCGGAAAAAATTCTTGAATTTTTTTTTCTAAAAATAGATTTCTGACATTTTTTTGTTTTTAAAAAATATTTTTAGGAAAAATATATTTCTTAAAAACAATTTTCAATAAAAATTTGTAAGAAATTTTCTGTTGGAATTATTTTAAAATAGATTTGAAAAAATATTTTTTAAATTTCGGAAAATATTTTTTTATAAGAATTTTTTTTTCAGAAAATATATTTTTAGAAAATTATTTTATCATAGAGGCAAAATGGGAATTTCAAATTTTTTTACTAAGAAATATAAAAGTGGTTGGAGGGTTTTTTTTGTAAATGAAAAGTTTATTATATGGGCCTTTTTGTAAATCTGAAAATATAGAGGGTTGCTAAAAATTGCTAGCTCAAGCTATAAGGCACCCATCAACTTTGGGCAAGACCCAAGTTCGAATCACGGCGAAAGCATTTAGCTCAATATTTAACAAGTCTAACAACCTAATAGGTTATATATATATATATATATATATATATATATATATATATATATATATATAGTGTTATTTATAATATTGAGAAAAGATAGGGGGTTATTTGTAAATTTTCCTAAAAATATTATTATTACAAGTTTTCAATTGAAAATTCTGAAATCAAGTCACATTAGATCGATGGAATTTCACTTTTTTGCATGGATTTTTATTCGATTAGACATAAATCCTGCACCGGGCGTGCGTGCAAAAGAGAAAGATATTTGAATTCTATCCCATCCTTGTCAGGCTAAACATTGATCCACTTTCCTCGCCTTTTCTCTTTTGCTGCCAAATAATAGCTATATATAAGCCTTCCACTAATCAGAGACTATTCCACTACATGTTATTTCTAGAATGTGAATTATGGTCGTAAATATTAAATTGTGACTTACCACGTGTACGTGTCAAAATAATTTCCTTTTCAAATTTTCAATACAAAAAAATTATCTTTTATCTTTTCCTAAATTAGGAAGTTTATATTATAATCCCCATGTGGAGCTCCATATAGAAGTCAAACACCCTGTGGAGACAGTGACATGAAAATGATGGCAGATGATAAAGAATCCAATCACTCTAATTAGACAAATGAATGGCTTTTTGACTAGATCTAGAAGTATGCCTGGCCAGTTTGATCTTAAATTCCGGATCAATCAATTTCTTTCTGTATTTCTGATAAATTATAATGTTTTCCTGACAATTGATGAAATAAATATGTCAATTGTGACTTTTTTTGGACTAAATTTTGAACATTGAAACAGAGAACTGTAGTCAGCAGCCCTAGTTATTTCAGAAACTTCATTTTTTATGAATATAATTTTTATGCTCTCATATACTTTATTGTGATTAAAAATGTGTATATGCTGCTATAGGAAAGGAAATATGGTATTCAAAAAGTATATAAATATTAAAAAAGGGAAATTTAATAAAACCCCTACTCCTGAATAAATATAAGGCCAAATTTCTCGTGCAAAAGATCATAATTTCACTTATATCCATATAAAAATTAAAATATCACCAATACCCCTACAAACTCACTCAACTATCATGAATACTCCTATGATATATTTAGTTTTAAGATTAACGTTATTTTTATTATTTTCTATGTTTTTCTCTATGTAAATATGATAACGTTTTATATTGAGTCATTTTATGTTCTTTTTAGTTTAGATATTTATATATGGTATGTTCAAAATGAATATGTTTTGAGAGAAAAACGTACAATTCTTTAAAAAAAAAATATATATATATATATATAATAGTTATTTGATATTTTTAATAACGTAATTAATAATAATACAATCATTATAGATGTTATTTGACTAATAGATTTTGATGAAATATTAACGACGAAGGTATTAGTGATATTTCAAGACTTTTGTAGAGGTATGCATGTTATATGTATGGTTTTGTAAGGGTATTCGTGATATTTGAGTAATTTTGTAGGGGTATTGATGATATTTTTTATAGGGATAAATGGGAAATTAAGAGGTTTTGCGGGGGTACATATGAAATTTGGCCTAAATTTAAAACTAGGGGTGTACAAGAAATTCTCCCACCCACCCAACCCGCTCAATCCAATCCAACCCAGTCAGATTTTGAAGTTATTGGATCGGGTTGGATTAGTATTTTAAGTAACACACAATAACGGATTGGGTTGCGGGTTTGCAATTGTAAACCCACTTTAATCCAACCCAATCCATATAAGCTAATTAACATATAAAATATTTTATTTTTTTATTTCAAATACAATTAATGCCATAAAAAATATTCTTTCAAATCTAAAATTATAACTTTCCAATAAAAAGTTAACATAAATAAAACTTTCCTACTATTATTATTAAATTGTTTTACTTTACTTTGACAATTAGTAAGAAAGTATATTCATTTTGAATTGAATGGTTTATTAATGAAATCTTGAGTTTTATAATTATATTATGTGTTATATTGAAATATATGAATAATATAAATATTACCGGATTGGGTGGATCTTAAAGCATATATTATCGGATTGGAGGGTTTTGAGCTAAATTTCATCATATTGGGTGGGTTTCAAAGTATCAAGATTGGGTGGGTTTCAAAATATCACGGATTTGATTGGGTTGGAAAAATATGAACCCAATATAATTATGTTAGGTTCACATTTTGATTTAAATCCGTTTAACTCAATCCATGAACACCCCCTATATAAAACGTGTCATGTTTCAAGATACCTATAAAATGAATTGAACTTATAAGAATATACATTTCTTTATATATTTAGCAAAATTAGGAGTGTTTGAAAAAATTCCTACAAAAAATGATATTATCAAAATACCAGATAATTAAGAAAGCACGAATCACGCTGTTTAGATAAATGGCTTTTGACTTCATCTAGAAACACATCTGCCCAGTTTGAGCTCAAAATGTGGATGACATTCTCCCTTTAAGCTGGCAAAATTAAATTGTCAATTGAGACTCTTTGGACTTGTCTATGGAATTTTGTTTTATATTTTATTATAATGGGACTGCTCGCACGTGTGAGTAGAATATATGAACCTCAAGTAGAAAGTTTTTGTTGCTTGGTATTAAATTTGACCATTATATAACATTTTTTAATTATTACAAGGAAGTGATCACAAAGCAATAATTGTCAAGCATGAAAAATATTAGCACAATTTATTCAGAAATCCTTTGATTTTTTTTGAATATTTTAATATACTCCTTTTCAGTTTTATATGAAAAGAAATCATTTTTTTATATTCTTGTTGGATTTAACTTTAATCTTGTTGGATTTTTTATATTTACTTAGACCAAAATATCTTTCATCAATTCTTTTCAAATTTAATTTTTTTTATTGAATGCTTCATATTTTCTTTTCTTTAATCCAAAATCTTAACTAAATAATGAAATGATATTTTACTTAAAATAAAATATAATTGATTGAGAATAAATATATAAATAAAATTGTATAATGTAAATTAAAAATAAATTACAAAAAGTAAATAATATTATAAAAAATAGTAATTTCAATACTATAAAATCCTGAAATAAAATAATACATTTAAAAATATTTTCATTAATGATTTCTTAATGAATAATATATTGATGCTCTAGAAGTTTTATGATGGTATTCTGCCAGACTTTAACCTCATTGACCGAACGAACAAATCGCATTTTGATACTCGATAGTAACTGATGTTCTAGAAGCAATCAATTAATATTCTTTCTTGTGATAAGGTCACGAGACTTGTCAAGTCTCTGAGTTGTTTTTCCTAGAGTGACTTACAAATAGAAGAAAAGCTGTTTTTTTTTCATGTTTGAATTTATAAAAATAATTTTGTAAAATATTAAAATTTTCAAACATACTGTTATAATATTATCAGAAGCTATTTTTTCAAAGGAGATGAAGAATATCTGCAAAGTACGCAGTATCATGGAAATTACTTCTAAATCAATAATAAAAAAAAGGGAGCTGATACACCACGATGTTACTATAGCGATCATGTAGCGACATATATAAAAACTGAAAATAATATATACAAACATATGAACTAAAAACAAACAATATATAAAAATCATTCGGTAAACAATATATATTTAAAAAAATAAAAACGGTATATAGCGTATATAGGAACGTGAAAAAATAATATATAATTTTAATCCGTCGTTACAGTGTAGCTACAGTACCCCCCGGCGTGATTTCCAATTTCCCTAAAAAAAACTTTGATTCTAAAATGATTTTTATTGACATAAAGATTACATCCTTTCTCTTAAAAAGGCCAAAATATTAACAAAAGTAGAACTGTTTCTTAAAAGAAATATTTGTAATGTTTGAATTTGTAAAGTTGTATATTTTATGTTTTCATATAAAAAACTTATTTTCAAACTCTTGGCATTGAAAATAAAAGGGCAAATGTCAATTCATCTAAAAAAAAGCCAAATGTTTTCTTAGTCCCGATAATTCTAATTTTGTAGATTTTGTTTGAAATGTAATTCTATCTTTGTAGATTAAAACATAAAATGTTACTTACAAATCTCTCTTATTGCAACGACCAATTATTTTGCAAATGATCTCTATCATAATGATTAAATATCTAAATTAAAAGATAATAGAGATTAAGTATTCAAATTCAAACCCCCATGCATCAACTGGAAATTGAAATGGAGTATTTTTGTTCTTTGCAACACGAGAACACACGATTAATTCCCTCATTTCCCCATTTTCCTTGTGACACTTTTTCCATTTTTCACAACAATGCTGTAAAATGTATAACGAGTTACTACAAACATGGAGTCAAATTTTATGAAAATAATGATACTTATCATATGTTAAATGCCACAAAAGATTATATTTTGTAAGATATATTAAATTAGATATATCTTAGAAATTATATATTTGATTCAAAAAGTTTTATCAAATTATCTAATGTTGCAGTTTCAAAAAAAAAAATCTAATATTAACAGACCTTATAATCAGTCCCGGCCTTGATATAAGCCCAGTAAATCCATGTACTGGGCAATATCAGGGTCGAGAGCACCAAAACCTCCAATATAATCTATATATCACTTAAGCAAAAAGAACAAAACTCAAGTTAGATAAAACAAAAAATATATAAAAGAACAAGGCCAATATTCTAATCCGAAATTAATATTATAGCTATAATTATTAGTGGTATTTTGTCTCCATTTTTTTTTGTCCATTTTAATCTCATTTAAGATATTATATTCATCTATTTATTCAAGAAAATGGAGAGCCAACAAGTAAATAAAATGACAAAATATGTAACTTTTTCTTTTTGTCATCTCGGTGATTGTATCTCACCAAAGAGAAATCACCATTCACCTCTCTTTAGTACATGCATTCATCTCATTTTATTTATTTTAAATGAGTTGGGGATTCATTTCTTTTTATGTAGTAATGAGATAATTATGAGAATTTGTTTTTATCTAAATTTATTTTTCTTCAAATTCAAGCGTAACTTTTATATTGATTAAAAAAAATGTATTACGCACATATTTAATAAAATATTTGTTTTATTAATGAAAAAGAGATTTGGTACCTTTATTTCAATTCTTTTTATCTAAACTAATTTATCCTTGGTGTTCAACAAATAATTCATTAGAAGATTTGCTATTTCAATTCTTTATATATATATATATTGCTATTTTTAGTTTGTTTTTTATTGACATTATTACGGGGCAAAATTTCGATTTAGAGCTTGGATAACCGAAATAGCATGCATGGTCGGCTTTGCCATATACAAAAAAGTTAAGAGTATATATAACACAAGTTTTAAATCTTACATCACTTACCAAAAAAAAATAGACTCACTCGAGCAATTTAACTTAATAAATAGCTTATTCATTACTTGATTTAAACAAAAGTTTTTCCTGATTTACACTCTTTGGAGACAATACATCAAACTACAAATCTTAGCGCCCCAATAGATCAAAACCATCCCATAATAATCACATGTTTGTCTGTGTTAGATTTTTGACAGAAAGAAGACGCTTAGTCAACGAGGGCGGCAGTGGCACGCCGCACACCGATTTTGATTCTCTTCACATGCTGCCAACTCAGGTAACTCCCCAACCTAAACTCAACTAGCTCTTTTTTCAATTAATCATCCCCTATACATTTTTATATTGACAATGAATAATGATCTATTGCTCCATCAATATTCAAAATTAATCTACTTTTTAAACTATAATATTAGACATGATTACATCAAGATAACACTATATAAACATGATATTTTATCTTCAAAAAACCAATGGGAAAAAATCAAGGGCTTGAGTCTATATATTGGTCGAGCCAAAAAAAATCTTTATTAATTAACACTGTGCAAAATCTTTGAGGATATCATATATATATATAAATACATATATTTCGAATTTTCTTTACCAAAACGATACCTATATATTCTACTCTGTCAAACTCTTTGGCTTATTACAGTACTTGTAAAGCTCTGTCACTTGATAGTACATATGAAAAACTAGAATCTCATATTATCACAAAATTAATATGAAAAATGTAGGGATCATTGGCAAAATTTCCAATTTAAAAATCATCCACTCATATAGTGGGCTTAACTTTTAAGCTCACCCATTAAACAACTAACCAACAAAACCCATCACATTCATTTCCACTATAAACAGTTCACCATGAACCATCCATTTAAAAAATACCACCTCAAACATTATTCATTTATTCATGTTTTTTCTGAGAAAATACAAACATTATTCATATTAAATTTCATAGACCGTATCTATCTAAATATTTTCTTTCATCGTCATCTCACCTCGTTCGTTCTACTTAACAACAACTCTACCTCAAAACACGAGCTCAAATCCAAAAAATAACGGGAAAAGAAAAAACAATGTCTCCCTCCTCAATTCTCTCCCTAATTCTCTTCTCATCATTCCTTGTTTATTCATCCCTCGCAGCCACTGATACCGAGCTCTCAATCCTCTTATCTCTCAAAAACTCCATTAAAATACCCACAAATAACTCTCAAACCTTCTCCAGTTGGAGCTCGACTAACTCCAAGTGCAGTTTTAATGGAGTTACATGCAACTCAAACAGTTCTGTAAGTTCAATATATCTGAACGGTTTAGGCATAACTGGTACGATTATGTTCGATTCTCTTTGTGAGCTTCCTTCTCTCAGCAATCTCTCTCTAGGAGCAAACGGGTTGAGTGGTACCTTAAATGGTATACAGAATTGCATGAGTCTTCTTACTCTAGACCTCTCGTTTAATGAGTTTTACGGAGCGGTCCCTGATTTATCGCCTCTCAAAAACCTCAGAATTTTGAATATTTCAGATAATTCCTTCACAGGCCCTTTTCCTTGGGATTCTCTAGGAAACCTCACGGAATTGCTCGTGTTAAGTTTAGGCGATAATCGTTTCGATAAAATTGATACTTTTCCGAGTAAAATACTCAATCTCACAAAACTATATTGGTTATATCTTTCCGATACAAATATCGGCGGTAAAATCCCGCCGGAAATCGGAAACCTCACCGAATTGCAAGACTTAGAATTATCAGATAATTTTTTCTTTGGCGAAATTCCATCTGAAATCACAAAATTAACAAAACTGTACCAGTTGGAATTGTACAACAATTCCTTAACCGGTACGATTCCACCTGGATTCGGTACGCTCACCAACTTGGCCTATTTTGACGCCTCAATGAACAGTTTACAAGGCAATTTATCAGAACTCCGTTCTTTAACAAATTTAATCTCTCTCCAACTCTTTTACAATGATTTTTCTGGTGAAATCCCGCCCGAATTCGGCAATTTCAAATTTTTGGTAAATTTATCTCTCTATTCGAATAGTTTGACCGGACAACTCCCCCAAAAAATCGGAAGTTGGGCAGAATTTAATTTTATCGATGTTTCGACCAATTATTTAACCGGACCGATTCCGCCTGATATGTGCAAAAAAGGTACGATGATAAAATTATTAATTCTTGAAAATCAATTCACAGGTGAAATACCGATAAACTATGCGAATTGTTCCAGTCTTACACGGTTTAGAGTGAATAATAATTCTTTGACCGGTACCGTACCGGCCGGAATTTGGGGGTTGCCAAATGTGAACATCATAGACCTTTCGATTAACAATTTTGAAGGGGAAATTACCGCTGACATCAGCAGAGCGAAGAATTTATACCAATTAAACCTCGGGAATAATAAATTCTCAGGTAAAATTCCACTGGAGATCTCCAATGCAAATTCATTAGTTAACATAGATATTTCATTTAATAATATTTTTGGTGAAATACCTGAAACGGTCGGTGAATTAGAAGATCTAGTGACTCTTGATTTACAAGGGAATAAAATAACAGGAATTATACCTAATTCTATCGGTACTTGTTCATCTCTCAACACAATAAACCTTTCACAAAACAATCTATCTGGTCAAATCCCATCTAGTCTTGGTCAACTCACGAGATTAAACTCACTAGATCTGTCCAGTAATCAATTAACCGGAGAGATTCCATCAACTCTCTCTTCTTTAAAACTAAGCTCTCTCAGTCTGGCCAATAATCAGCTTTCAGGCCCCGTACCGGCCTCTCTCTCCATCGACGCTTACAGTTCCAGCTTTTCAGGAAACCCTAATTTATGCTTGAACAACAAATTAGGGTTTCTCAAATCCTGCTCAGGCATCAGAACCAAATCTTCTGATAGAGTCCGTACCGTCTTAACCTGCGTTCTTTCCGTAATAGCCGTAATTCTCGCGTTAATCGGTCTATACATTGTAATCAAAAGAACAACCCGTTCTAAAACTAAGGAAAATAATCCTTATTTCAAGAAGAAAGGTTCGTGGGATTTGAAGTCGTTTAGGGTTTTGAGGGTCGATGAGAGAGAGATTATCGAGGAGATAAAGGAGGAGAATTTAATTGGGAGAGGAATGTCGGGAAATGTCTATAGGGTGAAATTGGGGAGTGGGGTTGAAGTGGCGGTGAAGCATATTGTGAGTGAGGAGGAGCCGGCAGCCAATGGGGAGGCGACACGTGGCGGTGGGAGTGGGACGGATGCGATGCTTGGGAATGGGAATAGGTCGACGTCGGTTAGGTGTCGGGAGTTTGAAGCTGAGGTATGGTTCTCAAAACCCTAAATTATTAAATTATTTATTTATTGCTATTATTGTTATTATTATTTTTTTATTATTTTCATTAGTAATATTATTATTAAAAGGTTTAATAATAATAATAATAATAAGTTATTTATTACATTATGAGTTTAATCTAAAACCCTAATGTAATATATTATTAATTATTATTAGTATGAATTAGTTGATTATTATTGCTATGAAATTATTATTTGTTTATCTATTTATTTATTTATTTTAGAATATTCGAACTGTAGTATAAATCACAAAGAAAAAAAATGATATGTTACATTCTGCCTACACACTAGTGATGTTACATGTTCAGACAGCAACATCTAAATTAAACTCTCCAAATGGATTATTTCATAATAAACTTAAAACGATAATACTAAAAAATTCGCAAAATTCCTAAAACTAACATAATCTCATTATAACAAGATAATTTTTTTTAACAAACAGGTGGGAACGTTAAGTTCGATCCGGCACGTGAATGTAGTCAACCTCTACTGCAGCATCACGAGCGCCGACTCCAACTCGAACCTCCTCGTCTACGAGTACCTTCCCAATGGGAGCCTCTACGACAAACTGCACATGTCCCAAAAATCAATTTTAGACTGGGAGACAAGGTAAATTTTGTTTTTTAGTTGATTGAGTAATATATTTGGTTATTCTTTAGAAAAAATTTGGGTTGCTGGTTATATTGCTTACAATTTATTTAGAAATATAGTCGTGTTGGTTATATTACTTATGGTTAACCGAATATTAATAAATAAATAATAAATTTATTTTATTTTCTATTTAATTAAATTATATATTTGGTTATTTACTTATGATTAACCAAAAATAAAGTTATAAAGTAAATATTGAATAAATTTATTTTCTATTTAATTAATTTATATATTCGTTGGTCATATTACTTACAATTAACCAAAAATAAATTAATAAAAGAACAAATAATAAATTTAGTTTATTTTAAAATCTAATTAATTTATATATATGGTTATTGTTTTAGAAATATAGTTGTTGGTTATATTACTTATTTAATAAATAATAAAATTTAACTAATTTATATATTTGATTATTATTTTTTTCTAGATTTGACATCGCGGTGGGGTCTGCGAGGGGTTTAGAGTACCTTCACCACGGGTGCGAGAGGATGATCCTGCACCGCGACGTGAAGAGCAGTAATATTTTATTAGATGAGTGGTTCAAGCCCAGGATCGCCGATTTCGGCCTGGCCAAGATTTTGAAAATGGGGAGTGGGAGGGACGGGGAGGTCTCGCGGGGAGTTATAACGGGGACTCATGGGTATATTGCTCCTGGTATGTGTTATGTTTTAATTGATTTTTATTATAATTAAGTTTTGATTTATTTTGCCGAAGGTATTGTTTTTGTAGTTTTGTGGGTATTTTGTAAGGGGGTATATGTGATGTTTTATGTTTTTAGCGGTATTTTGGATTTTTTTTTTGGGGTGTGCAAGAATTGCGGGTTAGTTGGTTTAAGTCACAGGTCGTTGGTTAATGATTGATGATATATAAGAGGGTGTAAGTAGGGGCATATATATGCTATTTTATTTTTTGGAGGGGTATATGTGATATTTGGGGGAGTGTCGGGAGAATTGCGGGTTAGTTTATAATTCTTAGGTCATCAATTAGTAATTGATGGTTTGGTAAGATATTTAATTTGCATAATGAATTAATGATTGATGGTGTGATAAGATATTGAATTTGCATGTGTGAACATATTGACCGGTGACTTTTGTCTTATCTATGTGCACTGTTGGGGGTTGGGATCTGTATGTGTCCAAGTATGAACACTAACTTGTCATTTTGTGATGGCATTTTCTATTAGAAATTGTGCATTTATTTCACACAAAAATTGTGTGAAATACTAATAACTAATAAGTAATATTTTACTAGGTATAGAAAATTAGTATATGATGAATTTACTTTTTAATAAATGCTATTTTTAGATTTTTTTGCAAAGAGTAAAATTGCCAATTGTTATCCTCAAATTATCTCTTGTTTATTTACATTTGCTTACTTTTTCTAATTTTTGACTTATGTTCATGCAGAATATGCATACAATTGGTGGAAAGTGAATGAAAAAAGTGACGTATACAGCTTCGGAGTCGTATTACTAGAACTCATAACAGGTAAGAAACCAATCGAAACAGAATATGGTCAAAACAAAGACATTGTATATTGGGTCTCACAAAAGGTGGATAGTAAAGACAAAATAATGGATATGATCGATTCAAGAATAAAGGAGAGTTGGGCTCGTGAAGAGGCGATCAAAGTGTTGAGTATTGCAGTTATGTGCACGGCGAGAGTCCCGTCCGTGCGGCCTTCCATGAGGCGGGTCGTGCAGTTGTTAGAAGAGGTGGTGAATTGTAGGAGTTTTGTAGGAATTACGTGTGAGAGAAACACAAAGGTAGATCAGGTGAAATTAAGTCCTTAGTTATAAATAATTGTAGGCCTTAAATGGTAGTTAGCTTGTACTTGGTAATTTTCTTTTGCACACCTTACGTAGTGTTGTAGTTCTTGTGCGGAAATTCGGTGTGCAAAGAGAATTATGAGGTGTTTGTAATTGTATTTATATTATATCATAGTGTGTTATATAGTGCTTACGGGTTAAATTGTTTAGGAGAAAAGAGAGGAAAGCATGGAGGGCTTGATTTGTACATAGTAGTGATGGTTAACTTAGCTTCTTTGTACTAGTTTCCTTTTCACAATATATTTCAGTTGTATGTGAAGAAATTTCATAATCTTCAAAAATATAAGAGAAAAACCCTTGCAAACTGATTTTAATTAAGAGAAAGATCATCGTCGTCCAGTATGTCAACATCCAAGATATATACTTGGAATCATTTACGTTGGACTCAACATTCAGGGTCTGTTTGATTTGAAGAGTTTTGAGGGACATGGAACCTATATATTGGATGTGATTAATATTCTGTGTTTGATGTGAGAGACGGAGGGATATTTAGGCCTCATCTGTTGCCCATTCAGGGTCTGTTTGATTTGAAGAGTTTTGAGGGACATGGAACCTATATATTGGATGTGATTAATATTCTGTGTTTGATGTGAGAGACGGAGGGATATTTAGGCCTCATTTGTTGCCCGAGCAAAAGTGAGAGACAACACTCTCGGTCGTCATCTCTTTCTTTTCTCCCGCCTCAAAAACAGCGCCTCCTGTTTCCTCTTCTCTGTTCGGTTGCTGCACCTCAAACTCCAAAATCTTCATTGCCACGAATCAAGCAAGCTTCAGCTAGCATGCATGAGTATTCTCTCTCTCTCTCTCTCTCTCTCTCTCTCAAGCACACGCTTCAGCTAGCCTCCAATGACCACTGGAGCTCCGTACTGCACCTCAATTCGTCATTTTTTTTCTTTTTTCTCTATTTACTTTTTTGGGGTTCTAAAAATCTGAAACATTGAGTCGTTGGAATTAGTTGTACTGCGCCTCAGATTCTATTTTGTGAATGAGTTTGTGGTACTCCACTTCTTATTTTAACTTAATAATAAATTTAATCAAGACTATTAGATTAACAAATATATTTTCGGTATATATAATATTAATTACAGAGATCCAATTTTAAATTCATTTCATTTTATTTTTGCTCTTCATTTCATTAATCAATGGAGAACTCCATTATTTTTTTAGCTCCTTTTCCCTTTTCCCTTTTCCCCTTCCAAACCGGACATCGACTCATTCAGTCACCAATCCAATTCTCTCCGATGGCCACTGCCACCGGCGTTGGCGCCGTCACCTCAACCCCCAACTCTCTTCAATTCCACCTTTCCTTTCGCAAATCCATCTCAAACCCCAACTCTTCAGATTATCATATTATCAGATTTTTGTTTTTTCTTTCGGATCGAGTTCAGATTATCATATTTTGGATCATTTTTGTTTCACCATGACCTCTTGATTTGCTTAGTTCTCAGTTGCGGTTTGGACTGAGTCTTTTGAGTTAGGATGTGCCAAAAACAAAAGAAAAGGAAAACAAATTAAACAAAAAAACAAAGTATTTAGGGGTCCTTTAGTTCCATTGTATGATTTGATTTGTTCTTTATCATGACATTGCAATTTTTTTATTAGTTCTTCCTATTATGCATTTTTGTTTGGTAGAGAGAGAACGGAAAACACCTTCAGAAAAAGAAAGAAAGGAAAACCTACTTTATGTTTCAACAATCCATAAAAGGAAAAAATTGGTGTGAAAAGAAAATAGCCTGATTTTTAGCCCAAAAATATGTGAACAAGATCTGTATCATTTCAATAAGATTATATTAGGAAAGCTAATTAAACTTGACCATCTATCACAAATTGATTACAATATTGTTCAGAAATAACTATTTTCTTATTTATTTTATCTAACCCGATTAACAAGCTCTCAATAAATATTTCAAACACATTGCACAAAATTATTACTTCAAATTCTTTGACAAGGAAATAATTTCTTTCTGTACGTTCTTTAATGTGTTTGAATATGAAAATATCATTGGGCCACCATCTTTTTCCTTGATAAATCTATATCTTTCTGAAAAAAATGTTAAATAATAATTATTAGATTAATACTATTAACTTAAGAAGAATTAGACATCCAAGCAAGTAAATATTAAATGTACCTGAGTAAAATCACATTTAAGTTTATTGCCATCCCAAAGTTGCATATACTTTACTGTAAATACGCCACATGAATCACCATCCTCTTGACGTGGAAGATCATCAACTGGTTTAATTGTCCATTTGACAACATCAACTGATCTCGACTGGCCATTTCGAGGGAAGTTTTCCGTCGGCAATTGTAGCGTTGATGCATAGTTGAATGCCGGATCTCTATAAAATCAATTTACATTGATAAACATAATAAAAATAAGTTTTTGGATAGACTATAATGACGTACCAAATTTTCAGTTTCCTGCATATATCGAATATTAGCTTCCTGTTTTGGATTACCAGTCTTGGAATACATGGAGTCTAATATTTGGAACTCTTTCTGCTCAACATTTAAATCTCCAGCATACCAACGCTGATCTTTGATATTAATAGGTATAAGAACCTACAATTAATATTAAAAAATAAAATTTATATGAATATTCATAAATTGTCAAAAGAATATTTGTCATATTTCCCATTTTGGATTTAAGATAGTCGGCTCCAGTGTTAACCATACGTTCCCACAACCTACTTTTTTTGGATTTAAGGTCATCCATTTTTTTTTACACAAACCAATTAGCCACCCTACTTGAAATGAGTCAGCTACAAGGACCTTTCCGCGATTTAATTCTCTGGTGTAACAATTAATAACCTGCAACATCAAATGCAAATATAAAAAAAGTAAATAAATAAATAAATTAATTAATAAAACCAAACTCACCTCATTTCGTACAGATTCAGAATGAATAAGCACCTTACCTAGAGGCATATGAGGTCGATGCACGGTCTGGCAGTATGGCGAGCTCGAGTTGGCGGAGCGGACTCGCGTGCGGAGAGAGGGATTAGGGGATGGAGAGAAATTGGAGAGAGAGAGAGAGAGAGAGAGAGAGAGAGAGAGAGAGAGAGAGAGAGAGAGATCTGCCCCTCTAGAAGCTTCGAGAAGATCCGGCACATCCCCTAACCGCCACCGTGAGAGGAGGAAGAAGAAGAGGAAGAAGACAACGTGATAGCGTTCATAGTAAAAGAAGAGTTCGGTGAGATGAGAAATGGGAGATCGAGTTCCATGGCGACGGCGATCTGTCTCCTCTCTTTGCATTCGATCTCCTCTTTCTTTCTTTCTTTCGTTCGTTCGTTCTCCGCTTCTTGTTTTTTACATTACTGGAGATCGAAGAATAAGTATCGGAGTATTGGAGATGGAAGAAAGACATTGGGCATAGACAAGAAAGAATGCAAAATTATTAAATACGAAATTACCATTTTACTCTTTTATCATTTAATTTACGTAGAAAAAATGTCTACAGTACTCCACTTTCAGATTTATCTGAACCGTTTATCAAGACTAAAATTTTCAATGTGGAGTATTGTAGACAAACTCGTTGTGAATATAATTAATTCATAGAACCTAAATTGGTTGTAATTGGGTATTTATAAGTATTATTCGGTATTTATAAGTATTATTTGGTATTTATATGTTCAATAAAGTATAATTGGGTTTCTAAATGTTTATGTTTAGTTGAGATTAAATACGATTATCTAATTTGTGAAATACATTTATATATTTTATTATTGTTTGGTTTTAAAAATGGATTCATATGATAGTGTGGAAGACGGAAGAACCTATCGACAGACGACGATATTGAATAACAACAAGATGCAAGAGAGTGAATTACTATTAGTTATGAATTCTGTGATATGTAATTTTGGTAGTAATATGCACTGAGAAATATTTTTTTTGTTATTTTGAAAAAACATGCACGCATAAGACCTGCTATAATTTTTGTGGTCATTTCATGATTTTAATATGAATTAATATTTTGTTATTTGAAATTAATTGAATTTTTTATTTGAAAGTTTGGATATTAATTGAAGGAAAAATGGAAGTCACTCCACTGTTGGGGACGACCTGGTCACTCCAAGATTGGGGACGATCTGGGCGCGACATGTTCCCTAACAGTCGGAGTCCCCAACCTTCTCCATGTCGTCCCCTTCTTATCCAGCGCGACAAGATATGCTATACTGTTGTATTGACTTAAGAATTTGTTATATATATATATATAATCTTGCATTGTCATATATACTGTTTTTTGTTTGAATTATATATCGCTATGTATATACTGTTTTCTAAAATTATATCATATCTATATAATATTTTCATCTGAATTATATATACTATTTTATCAGAACATATTGTGATATATATACTGTTTGTCTGAATTACGCATTTGCTATACACATATATTGTTTGTCTGAACTATATCATATCTATATACTGTTTTCATCTGATTTATATATACCGTTTTATCATAATGTTATACTGTATATATACTGTTTTCTTGTCTGATTTATATATTATTTTATCATAATGTTATACTATCTATATACTGTTTGTGTCGCTGTGCTCTATTTTCACCTCGTCGTACACTCGTTGTTACATGCTGAGCTGGGAAGACGCTGGGCGGACGCGCGTCGTGCCGCTGCCACGTCAGCAGTCGTGCACGGGGCGTCCCCAAATGTGGCGTGCATTATTAGAACCCTTAATTGAATAGTACTTTTTATTTTGATTTATATTTCACATATTTTTAATTTTATAAAATAGTTCTTATTAACTCATATTTTCTATTCCTCAAAATAAATACTTAATTCAACACAAATCCTTTGTAATTACTTTTCATTTTTCCTTTACATCAAACAACTTTTACTTTCCATTATCTAGATGTCTTCCGCATCAAACAACACATCTAATTCTAAATACATATATCCTTCGTTTGTCTTACCTTCATCTCACTATCTTATGTACTGGTATATTCATTGATGTCTTCCCCATCAAACGGCCCCTCAAGGAATTTGCTTATGTAGATTATTGGGTAAGTTATTTCTTTTTTCAAATTAAGTCGTCGGCAAATGCTATGCTCATAATTACAACAATTAATTGATATATATATATATATATATATATATATATATATATATATATATATATATATATATATATTTTTTTTTTTTTTTTATGATATTTTTTTTTTCGACGACTCCCTTTTCCTTCTTAAACCTGATGTAATACAAGTTAGAAGATTAAAATTCATTTTAAATGGATTTGGGAATATTGCTGGACTGAACATTAATTTCGAAAAGTTGGAATTTATTATCATACCAGATTCCATGGGGGATATAACAGAACTAGAGCAAGAGTTGGGATGTTCATGTGTGAGTTTACCTATTAATTACTTAGGCTACCCTTTAGATTTCAATAAGCCTAGTAATGAATTTTATTATGGTGTAATGGAGAAATTTCATAAGAAACTACAAGGTTGGAAGGGGACTTTGCTTTCTAGAGGAGGGAGATTGATTTTAATAAATTTGGTTCTCTCTTCATTGACCACCTATTATTTCTCAGTATTCATGTTCCTTTAGGACCCGTTTGGCAATTAGAATTAGGGAGTGGAATTGAATTTTAGGATGAAGAAGTATAAAATTCTGAATTAATTATTTCTAAAATTTGTTTGGATATTAGAAGTAAAAAATTCTGAAAAACATAATTTCTTGTTTGGTTGTTTGTAAAAATATGGAATTATGCTATGATTATACAATTAGTAATATAAAATATGAAATAATATAATATAAAGTAATATTACATACATTACATTATATTATATTATATTATATTATATTATATTATATTATATTATTTTTATTACATTATATTTTATTTTATTTTATTTTATTATGTTCTCTCTTATTATATTAATTTATTTTGGTATGATATGATATGATATGATATGACATTCTAACTTGTAGAGAGAATTATATTTGGGTAAAATTGTATAGAGAGGAAATTTTAAGAATTACGTAATTCTTATTCCAATGGTTTGCCAAACAAAGAATTTGTAGAAAATGAAATTTTGAGATCCAATTCCATCCAAAATTCCTTACTCCAAGCGCCCCTAAATGGGTGATAAATGCAATAAATAAAGTAAGAAGAGACTTCCTTTGATAAATACATAATAGATAAGTTCTCAAAACTGACTATACGGAGAGAAGAAAAAAGTGCGATTCAGATCTCGGGTGGAGGTAACCCTAGCGGCGCCTCCACCCTCTCCCCCTCTTCCCTTTCCCTTCTCCCCTCTCCCTATCCCCCACTTTTCCCTTTACCAAACCCTAACCCCACTCCCCTTTTACTTATTCCTCTTTCCAAAACCCTAGCGGGGTGAAGAGCGCCGCAAAGCAGAGCGTTCGTGTTGAATGCTCTAGGTACGGGATGACACCGGCTTGCAGGCAGAAGCGAGAGATTGAAGATGTCGTCTCAGTCCGACCTGATTTTGTTCAGAATCATCATCTCTTTGGAGTTTTTGATGGCCATGGCTGTTTTCATGTGGCAAATGCATGCCATGGGAGGATGCACAGCCTGGTAGAAGAAGAAGAAGGCAAGAAGCTTCAATCCACCGACCAATCAATGAGTGACAATTGGACGGCAACGACGAAGTGAGGCTTCGACAGAACAGACGGAGAGGCCGCCAGCCAGACAGCTGGATTTTGGACGCCTGCTTGCATAGGCCGACCAGTGAGATGCGAGCACGCGAGTTCCACTGTTGATATGACTGCTTTGAGCCACACAGTTATTGTGGTCTCGAATTGCATTTGTGTGGGGTCCTGTCAAGAGTCAGGGCTGCAAGCCCTCTCATCAGATCACGAACCGGATCGGGTAGATGAGTTACTGCAGATCCGATCAGCAAAAGGCCGAGTTACTCACTGCGACAAGCCAAGATTATTGGCGGGCTTTGGCATGTCTAGAGCCATCGTGCGACAGACCCCTACAAGAGAAATCACAGGGTGTTGACTTGGGGGCCTGGGGCTGACCGAAGGAGAGCTGTCCCTAATGTCCGTGGTGACACAAGTCATCTAAACCCTAGTTTTATGGCGGTTGGAGACCGCTAAACCCTAACTCTGTTACGGCAGCGGTCCGTTAAACCCTAGTTACGTGGCGGGCAGTCGTCCGTAATTCGTCGCAATAGTGTTGTGGCAACATTGGTTAGCAATTTAGGGTTTAGGGTTTAAGAAATATTGTAGTCTACTTTATTTCTCATTTGCGCTTATGTGCGCATGTATGCGATCTTTTATGAATCTCTGTAACTCTTTCTATTTGCTTTAATGAAATTGTTGGTAGGCTTTTCGCCTCCCAACCTTCAAAAAAAAAGAGACTTCCTTTAGAAAGGGGACAATGACCAAGGGTTGAATTTAGTAGCTTGGGGTTTTATTTGTAGACCTAAAGATGTGGTAGGCTTAGGGGTGCTTGATTTAACTATTTTCAACAAAGCAATCTTATTAAAATGGATCTGGAGATATTATACAAGACAAGAGGGATTAAATTGGCAGAGTTTAGTGAGTAATTTAGGGGTTGAAGGGGCATTTTACAAGAACAGTAGACAAGGGTCTTACTTCTGGAAAGAAGTAAAAGAACTGTTACCATTTTTTAACAGCAGTACCATATTCACAATAGGTAATGGAAAAAATACACATACATGGGAAAATAATTGGGGGAAAGGGATTTTAGCATATCAATATGAATCTTTATATTCGTGCCTTGAAGATGGGAGGGGTTCTGTAGCTCAATTGCAAGGCCTGATAGATAGGATAATTATCTTTAAAGAACTTTTATCACGTAATGCACTTCGAGAGTTTGAAGAGTTGAATGTGGCATTGGATGAGATTACTATGGTGTGAGGTGGAAGTGAAATGAGCATGGTAGATTCACCACGCAGGCAACTTACAAGAAGATGATGACAGAGGGGATAATCATTTCAAACCTGAAAAGAATTTGGAACGTTAAAATCCCATTAGGAATGCAAATATTTATTTGGATTCTTAAATAAAAGAAGGCGTCTACATTGGATAACTTACAAAAAAGAGGTTTCTATTTTGCCAACTGCTGCTTTATGTGTCACAAGACGAGAGAAACATGTGACCATTTGATATCAGAGTGTGATTTTGCCCAAAAAGTTTGGGATTTGCTGAGAAACCATGTAAATCCTGCAACGAATTTTCCTCAAACCTCTTCAATGCTTCTTGAAACCTTATTTAAAAAAGGGAGTAGTCAACTGTGCCGACAAATTTCAGCGATTTTTGTGTTCTGTCTATGGAGAGAGAGATGTAGACGCGCTCTTTCGGATCAGACTAAGAACGAGACCCAGATTATAAATGAGATAGAGGGTGAGATTTGTGATGTAAGAAGAGCTTTTGAGAGGAGAGATGGAGGAGATGAAGAAGAAATACAACTTTGAAACCTGTTTTGAACAGGTAATAGAAGAAGACCAAAGGAGCCGCTGATTTAGCTTTGAAGATATCGGAAATCTTCCTGGCAATTAATTGCAAAAATGTAGAAATAAGTTTAGTTAGAGTTGGGCCTTGTGGGCCGAGCTTTGAATTTTGATTTTCAGAAAATTAGAGCCCAAGAATTAGAATAGGTTTTATTTCCTTTTATGATTGTAATTAATATGTAAATATACAGATTTAGGTTGTAAAAAACTAATGATATAAAAAGGAAATATAGTTTGGTGTTTGGATGGGGGACATGAGAGCCCTCTCCAAATTTTCTTCAATATATATATATATATATATATATATATATATATATATATATATATATATCATAGTTCGTCATTCGTAATACGCGAATAATACGATACGCAATACGTTCGTGTATAATTCATATTCGTACGTTTTCAGTTCGGCGAAAAATACGGACCTAAAAAATGAGATCGGCAAATATTCATATTTGTATACGTTTGTGTATAATATGTTGTCCATTTAAAATTCGGCAAGAAAAATTCGGCAAATTATATAGCTTGTATTAAGCTTATAATGTCTTGTTTAAACATAACAAACTAATTAAATACGATAATCTCTAGAAATGAACAAAAAATCTAGCATTAATTAATAAATAAAAGTAGTTATCCATTCATAAGAACACTTATAAAGCAAAAATAAGTAGCAAAACTCTAACTTCAACAAAAAAAAAACAGAAAACAAGAACTAAGTTCCAAGTAAAGCATCCAACCAATGTGTATCTTCATCACTTGCCACAACATCTTCTTCAGTATCATTCAAGTTTTCGGGAAGTTCATCAAGTTTGTCTAAATTTATAGCGTTTGAATCTTTCAGAACTAACTGTGATTCCTTCTCCATCATTAATGAATTCATTCTTGTATAAACCAGAGTCTCCAACATTTCAGGTGAGAGTTTATTTCTTTTCTTGGTTTGTGCAGCTTCAAATGCACTCTAGTTTCTTTCACATGCTGATGAACTACACGGCTGACTAAGAATTCTTATAGCAATCCTCTGTAGAATAGGTAGATCACCGCCATGAAGTTCCCACCAAATTCCTAAAATTAAAATTTTGTTAGTAATAGTTAAAAGAGCAAGTAAAAAATTTTATGAAGATTGAAAACTTAGGAGGATGAGCATCTACCATCATTGCCAAGGAAAGAGTATTAAACAGTTGCGGACTTTTATTTCTATAAAGCAATAACTGGGAAGCAAAACCGGTTCTTTCTTCTACCGTAATCATATTTTCAGCAATATAATTCATACCGGCTCTAATATCTTCTTGCTCATATTTTACCCTCCCATCAAACATCAGACCCGGATTAAGAAATGCAGCAGCTCCGTGAACCATATGAAAAATATTCTTCAGCTCAAACAATTGTCACAACTTGTCGTACTTAACAGGATCATTCCGCGACCGTTGCTTCAGAGCTTCCTTTGCTCGATTCATTGCGTCGTACAAGTAGCCAGCCGTAGATCCTTCTCCATCTACCAAACGAAGAACCAAAACGAGTGGCAAGTTATCCTCAACCGCAACAATAGATTGGAGCATTAGAAAATGAGATGCGGATCTTGTTGTTCATGATTTTTTTAACTCATTATTTGTGTGGGTTCTCATTAAATTCAATACAATTACGTGCCTGTACATATACTTCACAATTTTATTCGCGTCATCAAACACTTGTCTGACCTAGAGAATATCTTGATAGATATCTTTTAGTAAAAGTTGAATCCCATGTGCCGTGCATCTAGTTTTATAGATATGAGGATATCTTCCAACTATCATTTCGCCATCACTTTCATAATTTGAACCATTATCTGTTATAATTTGCACCACTTTTTCTGGTCCGATCTCTTCCATAACAGCTACTATTATATCCTTAAGATAATGACTGGTTTTTTTATCAGCCGATCGCTCGAAAGAATTTCAAAAAACAGCACCATTTGGGGAATAGGCAACAATATTGATGTAAGACCGCTCTTTCATATCTCTCCAAATGTCAGACATTAATGTACAACCGGTAGTATCCCAAGACTTCTTCACCTCTGATACATATTGCCCTACTTGCTTTCTAGTATTTGGTATTAATTTTCTTCGAAGGGTAGAGTAACTAGGTAAATAATAACCTAACCCAAAATCAGATATGGCTTTGCACATTTGAATAAATGAAGAGGATTGGATCACGTTGAAAGGAATATTATTCATTATAAAAGCTTTGCCAACAAAATTATCAACCGCTTCCTTGTCTTTCTTGTTAGAAATTTCTTTGATAGTGGTTTGGGTGGTTACCGTAACATTCGATAACCCAATAGAAGATAAAGAAACGTTACCCTCAGCTTCATTGGTGCTCGAAGAAGATGCCACTCGGGATTTTTTGAGCGGACCGACTGCGAGGACAGCCATTGCTTGAACCTCCTCGGTAACCTTATCACATAATGCAATATCACGGCCTTGAATACCTGCTAAATGAGCCTTTACTCGTGTAGCTCCTCTAGAAAATTCCTTGGAACAGAAATTACACTTGAATCGACCTTTCAGATCAGTGACAAACTCCCAAAATCTATCCTTAGATTTTATCATCTCGTACCTGAGAGTATTTTGAGAAAATTACAACATGAAAGATTATCATATGTAAAAAAATATTCATGTTGTGTGAAATATGCAAATAAAATTAGTAACCTAGTAAAGAAGGAAAATATAATATACCTTAGCAGCTTGGAGCCTTTGACTTAGGAGAAGTTCGAAAGAATCAGAAAACTACAAGAGAGAGAGAAAGAATCAAATTGAATGATATAATTTAAAATATATAGAATTATAGAGAAGTTTCTCTAAAATATTTGCACTTAAAATGGCAGAGAGTTGAAATAGGGAACAAATGATCAAATAAATGTTTAAATTATTTTACTTGCCTGCTTTGTTTGATTTATTGCTTTTTCTTACAATTTCTTTCCATTTTTCAGAATTCTGGTGATTATATGGTAATAAATTTGTTGATTTCCTTTCCAACTTTTTATATGTGTGAAAATATTATATTTGGTAAAAATTCGTAAAATATGGGCCGAATTTTTGTCTTGTCAACAATTCGCGAATGAATGCGTATTATTGAAATGGAGACGCGAATTTCGCGTGTTTTGAATTATTCGGAATATATGTGTATAATACGTGAATTATTCACGAATTGACCAACTATGATATATATATATTTCTTTTTTTTTTCTTTTTTGTACTTACTTTTTTATTTCTTGAAAGTATATATCGTTTATCATAATTAATAAATTTATAAAGATGTTCAGACATATCTATTGATGAAATAAATCACGTAATGTGTAATGATCAAATATAAATTCCTCATAGATCGTTATACAATGATGTAAAAAATATTTTCCCTCAATTCATGCCTTTCACCCTCTCCATTTCTTTGTGAACCGTACACTTCATTTTATTTCTCTTCTCCTCCAACAGCATATTCATCCGCCATTTTATTTCCTTCTCCCACCGATAAATATGTATATTAACTAACTTGTGAGTTAAAAGAAATAAATCATGCTGATCCAAAGCCTCCATGTACTAGTATTTGAATTCGAACTAATCTGAACTGTTTGATTCCAACAACATGAATTTCATTTCTCAATTAACACAAGCTAATCTAAAGTGAAGTTAAAATAACAAAGGTGTGTGTGAGAGAGAGGGAGGAGAGGGAGAGACAGAGGGATGTGCATGTGTGAGAGAGAGATATTGAGGGAAGAGAGGCTTAGAGAGGAGAGAACTACTGGAGAGGACCATGAGCGTAAGAGGGAAAGAAGGCATGACCGGGTGTCTGACAAAAATATATGAATTTACCCTTCTCATATGATTTAGGAATCAAAGTGGTAACCGGCTGGGAAGTCTGAAATGGTAACTCAACCGGCTGAACAATTATTTTCTTTAATCACAGTCATTGGATTAGAAATTATCTTTTTTTTTTTTAATAAAGGATTAAAAATTATCTTTAACCACAACCGTCCAATTAATAGTCCGGGCAGCGTATAATTTTCCATTTAAATAACCTATTATCTTTACTATGTGGCGTATTTTTTTTTTTATAAAATGGCGATGGTTTTTTGTCCACCATTCATTATTAATGCAAATGCATGTTGAACTTCTGACCTATGATTTGTTGTGTTTTGCACTTAACTACTAAGTCATGATCTTATTTGCTAATTTAAAGGAATAATGTGCCAGTGCTTTGAAACAAACACATGTGCACTATTATTTTTTCTTTAACAAATAATACCTCAGAAGCAAGAATGAAATATTTTTACAGTATAATAGAAATGAGAAAAACGTAAATTGAATTAAATAAATAAAAATAATCCAAATTTTCAACAAGTTAAACATAAAATAAAAATATTACAACAAAACAAATTAAAAACCCTACCAATTAGACCTTAATTTATATAATTTCTTGTTGGGCTCCCTCCTCATAATAAATAGTTTACATGGGCTTTCTTTTTGGGCTTTTAATGTAATTTTGTAATTAAAGAAAAGTAAAGGGGGGTTTTGTAAATGTGCCGTTTAAATGGGCACAAGTCAGGGGCCATTTTTGTGTGTGGCTCATTTTGGTGTTGAGCGGCCAAAAGAAAGAAAAAGGAAAGAAAGAAAGAAAAAGAAAAGGAGAGAGAGAGAGAGAAGAGTGAGAGAGAGAGAGTGTGTGTGAGCTTCTCTTAATGTAGCTCTTGTATCGCCGGTTAGGTATGGACCAGCACGGTGTATGTCTCTCTAGTTCCTCCTCTCGGTCGTGTCTTTTCTTTGTTTCTTTTGTGATCCTCCGAACGTGTAATCCACCGTGTCGGTGACGAGTGTAGCCTAGGTTCAAAGTGTGAGTTGCGACCTAGAAGAGGTTTTTATTCTTGTATTATTTGTAAGCGGTACGGTTCGTATCGAAGTTAATTAATACAAAGAAGTTTTCCTTAATCTTGTGTGTCTCTTATGTTTGTTGTGTATTTCTTTGCAATATCGTACGAATCGGGTTGTATTTGTGGTGTGTATTTGAGCGTTTGAGTTAACCATAAAAGTCGCACACAAGGTGTTCGACAAAAATCCCGTGAGAGGATTTTGTTCGTGTTTCACCCCTATTTTTCCCAACAACTGGTATCAGAGCCGTGGTTAGTACGGGATAAGCTTGCGTCAAGCAAATGGAGGGAGAAAGTAGTGTCGGTACGATGGTTAAACTCAATTCCACAAATTACTCGATTTGGAAACCCCGAATGGAAGATTTGTTGTATTGCAAGAATGCATACGACCCGGTCGAGGGAGACGTGAAGAAACCCGAAGGTACTTCAGATGATGTTTGAAAGAAAAAAAAAAGAACCCCAAAGCTAGGGTTCGGCCAAAAAGAAAAAGAGAGAAGGAAGGAGAGAGTGGTAGAGAGGAGAGTCAAGTGATCGGAACGTATATCTCCAGTCTTATTGGAGTGAACCCATATCATCGGTTCGTTGAAACAGGTACGGTGGAAGCCTCTTCATCTTCTTCTTCGAGCAATCTTTTTCTTTAGTTGGTAGCTTATTTCACATGCTTATAATTCATCAAGATGATGGTGAATGTTGTTGTGTAGTCTAGAGTTTGTGTATAAACTTTAGAAGAAAGGTTTTTTTGTTTGTAATAGTGAACGGTACGATATCGATAATACAAAGAGTTTTTCTTAAAATCTTGTCTCTCTTGTTGCATTGGATTTGTTTCTTTGTTGTTATGTTAATTGGGTGAGGTTTGTGATTTTTAATTTGATCGGTAGTATTAGCATAAAGAGCGCACACAAGGTGTTCGACAAAAATCCCGTGAGAGGATTTTGTTCGTGTTTCACCCCTATTTTCCCAACATTTCTCTATTTTTTTTAGCAATAGTTCGATGTGGATTAATACCACACCCCATCTTAAAAGCATTAAAAATATGTAAGCTGTGTCAAGATAAAAGGTACAAGCCAAACCCGAATCAAGTCGTGCTGTTGACCCTAGTTTATGCATTGGATGATGGTTTATTGTCTCACAACAGATCACTTTGATATTATATGAATAATGCTCAAATTGTTTATGATGAGAATTATCTTAAAAAGTTAATCTCTTTGCTTTTTTTATTTCCTTCAACATTTCAAAATCGGATATCATTATATCTATATATATTTGTGCATTTTCCTTGATTCTTCAATTGAGCATTCAACACAGAAGATTTATAGCCAAGTCAAGTCACACAAATTAGATTTGGAACGAGAGCATTTGCATGACAGAAATATTGTGAATGAAGTTCTTGCTTTCATAATTACCAATATAATAAAACTAAATATACTTAAAACTAAATGGCATTTGACAATGTTGTATGTTGAAAAGTCAATGAAATTAAGTGTGAGAGTAATGAAAAATAAAAAATTTAGTCATCTCCTCTTCAACTTTTCATCCTTGAATTTTTTTTGAAGGAAGCAAGGGAGGCCAATTGGCTCCCTTTAATCAATAAAATAAACACAATTTACAGAGTTTAGGCCTCTACAAGAAGCAGCAGCCTAAAATACAGTCAAAGACATTTCACACTTACAAGTCATTCTCTAAACTACTAGCCTACAACCTAATATAATTAATACAATTTAGCCAGCAATCTACATTACATTAATCTGTCAATAGCATTCATCTACCCTTGTATGATTCCTCTGGAATTTAATCGAGTTTCTCATGAGCCAAATGTCCCTACACGTTCATCCAGCCCAGATATCCCATTTCCTTCTCATTTCTTTTCGGAATCTCCTTTTTCTGGCATTCCAATTTCCTCTTGATGGCAATTGAACTTGCGAATCCAGGCCCCGTTCTTGATACACCAGACTCCACATCCATTTTGCGAACTGACATGTAAAAAACATATGATCAACGGTTTCTAGGTGATGTTGTCGAAGACACACACAGAATGCAGTCCCAACCCCTCCTCTTTTTGCCCAATTTTATCCTGTTAGAACTTTATTTTGTAATATCATCCAGAAGAAAAGCATGATTTTTGCGGGTAGCTTCATTTTCTAGACCATGGATATATCTCCGGTACCCTCAACCCCCTCTGTTAAAAGTTTGTATACTCAAGAATTTGGAAGCTTGTTATCGTATTGATTCCAATACGATTCTTCAAATTTACATATGTGTCCCTCCAGTAGCGCCCCTAACTGTTGTAATTCAGATTCCACTCAAATTGATAGGGTATTTGCAATTTCCATATCCCACATTCCATCTATGAATGCCTCTTCAATTGTGATATTCTTGGCGTTTGAGAAGGAGACGAGACATTTAAAATCCGATGCCAAGGTGATTTGGCTTATCCAGCGTTGGTGCCAGAAACTGGTTTGACGATCCGTTGCCCACTTTCACCTCTGCTAGACTCATGAAGAGGTTGAGTAGTCTCAGTACGTCCCGCCATCCCGCCAGAAGAAGGACATCTTGGGCTTGTGCACTCTATCCAAGGGGAAGAAACCTTTTCCATATTTCACTATGGTAAGAATGTGCCATATAGAGTTTGAGTTGCAGTAATATCGTCACTACCATTTAAGCAGTAGACGGATATTGTGCACTTTCAAGTCTCTAATCCCTAACCCACCATTTGCGCATGTCTCATTGTTGCCTTTCCAGATAAAGTTTCGTTTTATTTTTTCCATTTCATTTGCAGCCCTACACGGGAAGCTTGAAACAAGTCATGTAACATGCTGGTAAAGCCGCAAGCACTGATTTTGTCAGTATAATTCTGCCTGCTTGTGATATAAATACGCTTTTCCAACCATCTAATTTCTCTGAGAATTTGTTAGTTAGGCTAAGTAGCTTGATTTTAGGCCATAGATCAAAGAGAAAGCTTCAATCAGTATCTTAAATTGGTTCAAGTCCAACTCATTGTATTTCATCAGAAAGATCATGTTATCGGCTTATTGAAAAGTGAGAGCGTTTGATGCTAGAAAAATAGAGTTTAAGGTGAACACGTTGTTCATCATCCGCTGTAATTTATCGACCGCCAAAACAAACAACAAAGGTGAGAGAGGGTCCCCTTGCCTCATGCATCGTCGGTGTTTAATAAGCTTAGATCTCTTCCCATTCACCATTATTGTGGACTTAGAGGTTATAAACATAGCATTGATGCACGACCTCCAAATTGCCGAGAAACCACTTGCAGTGAGCACTCGTAAAATGAATTTCCAACTTAAGGTATCAAAAGCTTTAGAAAAGTTTGCCTTGAATAGAAATGATGGAGAGAAGGAGGAGTGGAGGTGGTGGGTCGCTTCCCTCACGGTCGCAAATGATTCTGAAATGGATCTAGAACGAATAAAACCCAATTGAAATGGGGATAAAAGGTGGATAAAAGGTTCTCCATTTTATCTGCTAGTTTATTTGCTAAGATTTTCGAAATAATCTTCATCGGGTTAGAATAATGGTTACGGATATCCGGCGGGTCGGATATGAGGATGAAAAATTAACCGTGGTTATACCGGATACGGGTATAGATAATAATTAGTTTTAGTCGGATAGGTTATGGTAAGAAAATAACCGTACCCGATCCCCCCCCCAAACACTAAATTAAAAGGAGTAAACCATTTCATGAACCCATATATCACTCCCTTGAGCTCCTTAGGTACTTGTGCAATATTAGACTCCGGCAGCCCAAATCTTCGTATGAGTCTTTTCATTGATTACCTTGTGGGCTCATTTATGTTTTGATTTTCCTCCCTTTAATTGATCGAAGTCCAAATTTCTACTATTATTGATGCAAAGCTCACTAATTCAAATTGTAGGCAACCCTTGAACTTTGAAAGGGATTTCAAATTCAAGTCATAACGAATGCATTGAATACAATTGGTTTTTAGTTAGTCTCTCAACTTCGGGATTGTGAGTGAATCTACAAAAAACCATTTTTTTGTTGAAATAGTAGGCAAATCGCCTATTAAATACTTTAATTAATTTCAAATAAAAAAGACTTTAATTAATTAAAATAAAAAAAACTACAAAGTTTTAGGTTCATCAATCCTCAATATCATTTTGATACGTCTACAAAAAACTATTATTGATCGAAAATTAATAGCTGAGCAAATGGGATCCTACAAAGAAGTCCATGAGACAAAAAAAATACTTATGGAAAGGTCTCTTGTTAAATGGTTTGAGAGTTATATTGGTGTGCATAGGCGGTTACTTCTGTAAAGAGAAACAATCATGGTTTGGTGATTTGTAAGGTTAGTCTCAAGGAAAGCAATAATTGTGAAATTGCAGCGAAGGACGAAGACGAGTTGAGTTCCAAGTTACCACTAGCGAGTGATGTTTGTACAGAAGGCGAGTGGCTGAGCTGCCTGAGGTGAAAAACGAGTTGAGAGCCGAGAATTAAGATGAATTTGTTTGGATTCAGCTGTGGAGCGTGGAGATTGGATTTGTTTGGGCCTATTTTTAGGCTTTCATGAATTTGATACATATATCGGAAGATATATATGTATAGACCCTTGTGGGCCTATGTCTGAGATCGGTCCTATTTATCTACGTACAATATACCTTCTTTTTATATATTTATAGTATCTTTTTGGATATAAATATATATTTACGAGTTTTAATTAATTTGCAAGATAGTGTGAGATCAAGGTATATAATTGTGAGAATAACCCTATTAGGATTTAGGAAAAAACTTTCTTACACACTATTTCATATGCTCTTTCACATAATGTTTTGTTCTTTTCCCATTTTTATATACTGTTTTCACTTTATATATATATATATATATATATTATTATTATTATTAGAAAATAAATTATAGATACTGTTATCTATATATTGTTATTAGAAAATAAATTATATATATTGTTATTTTTTTTGGGTAGTAGACTTCGCCTACTAGATTTTCATTAAAATAAAAATTTCTTTACAGTTGCATCCTAGGCTTGACAAAAACAATGAACCCAAATACAATACATAAGCAGTTTTTAACTAAATTCTATCTAACTCTTGGCTTCCTGCAACCCGGCTTCAAATACTCGAGCAACGTTGCTAGAGTGAACAGTTATTGGATCCCGTCATGAACAATCATGCTATAGTGCGTCGTATAATATTAAGTCTAAAAAAAAACTTAAGTTTGAATATAATATTGGCATGCACAAAAGACTCCACATCTCTCAAAACTGGCCAAACTCTTATATTTCCGCATTTACAGATGACCCAAAAAGTCATTAATTGATTTTGGGTTTGATCCAGATTTTATTCCCTTTAAATAATATAGGGAAGCATACTAACAACATAATTAGTGTTATGAAATCAAAGGTTGTGATAAAATCTAGAGATACTGTTTTGGTGGTTCCGGATTCTAATCGCAACACACAGTTTGATGGACAATCTGCTTTTCAATCAATATAACTTTTGTTAGAAAATCAATGAATCCAAGTTAGATTTTATGTCTTATTTGTTCTGAAATAAAATGTAGGGCTTAGTGGTTTAATAAATAATTGTAATTTTTTTCTTCTACATTGGAAATGATATATTTTTTGAAGCATAGTTTTCAATGCGTTTCGGCATTTGATCTCATCATTTTGAGTTATAATTGTACTGGCCTCTTGTTTCTTATAGAGAAAGCTGATCAACGCAGAGATTGCTCGATCTGTATATACTTGCCGGTTAGTGATGGGCCGGGCCCTTGTACTACTGGTTTTTGCAGAAGATTTTTTCTCTTGGGATGAATATTATGTAACTCTTAATTTTGAAAAGTAAAAATGCAATTTTTTAAGAAAATTTGAAATCGGGATGAGATAGAGGACTTCCAAAATGCGATGGATTTATATATTATATTTTTTTTTCAATTTTAAATATATCATATTTTTCTATATATTATTTTCATTGTTTTGTGCATATTGTTTATTGTTTCTATTGACTGTTTACAAAAAATAAATTTAATATACTATTTTTTATTTATTTTATGAATTGTATATTGTCTCTGTATACTATTTTTTCGTGAAAAATTGAAGGTCATAATGCATGACGGGAAACCCAGTTGTACAACATCATGTCCTTTTTTTTTTAATAATATTCATATTTGCCTCCCAACGATTTTTCTCTTAAAATCATTTTTTCATCACAGCTGGTATCGAAACGTCAGTGGCATATTTAATCACACAATAATACATTTGATACATGCATTAGAGCTAATTAATTTAGTTAACACAAATGCTTGCTGAGTATAACAAAAGAATCAATCGACTTTATAGGCGCCTTTAATACGTGGAAGTACCAAGATTCCAATAGGTAGGTAATCTTGCATTTTAAATTTAACCCCGGAATATTGTAATTTTCACTCTATAATATTCTTTATGGTGCAGTATATATTTTTGCTTTGGAAAAGCATTATTCTTCCACTATTTGAGTTAATGCTGAGTGACTCCATACTTTTGTTCTTCTCATTTTTCACAATCATTTCTCCTTTTGACCATTTTTAGTCTTCTTCCATTACTCTTTATTAATATTTTTCTGGAATTATTTTTGGATTCAATTAATGAAAGAGCATCATATATTCATATATTATATTTCTTCTACACTAAAATTTTCATACATAAATTTATTTGAATTGTTTTCTTGGCTTTGAGCTCCATATGAATATGGTTCGAACTTGAGTTTTCTCAAATATGTGAAAAATGTATAGTATAGGAAAGTATACAAATAACAAACTCTGTAATAACACATTGAATAGACTTCCAAAAAAAAAAATATATATGTTGTGATGATGAAAATTTAAAAAATTGCAGTTCTCGTAGTAAGGTTACGGTCTATTTTTCCCTCAAAAAAGGTTACAATATATTTTATATATTCACTGCAAGTCACACCGCAAGCCTCATAGAAGATCTGAACTATATATTAGACGATGTATAAATTAATCTCACAGAGGACTGGAGAGTTATCAACATCAGATATCAAAGTAGTTAAACCATCCATAGCGAAAGTACTATAGTATGGTCAATTCCCACTTCTAATTAAATTATACTTTTTAGTTGTTTATCTTAACATTAGGATTAGAAGATAAATTATTGGCGTGGCGAACCGTGACTGTATTCAAAAAATGCAGATAGAGAGTCCCAGTTTCTCCCAAATATCCCTTGACGCTAGTTAATATCTAATTCGAATATATATATATATATATATATATATATATATATATATATATATATATATATATATATATATATATATATATATATATATAGAAAACTATCTGTATTTGAATAAAAGTATTTGTTTATTTTGATCAAAATTCAAAAATCCAAATATGGATATAAGACTCGATGTATTAGTCATGTCAGGATCCAGAATATCCGAACGTTATTCGGATTTGGATAATTGCCATATTCGATTATTCCTGCTATTATATTTCTTCGTTTTTTCTTTATGAATATTATCAAGTATTTTTAGCAAAATATGTTGTAATAATAATATATTTATTTTGCAGTAGGAAGATGATGTATAGTTTTGGAATATATACGATAGTGGTAATTTTTTGGTAGCACTAGCTGAGAGATGTCCTTTTAAAAATTCACCATTGGTATTTGAATCATATCTATCTCCGTTTAATATATGAATCATATCCATGTATACTTGTATCAGAGAAATATCTTTATATTGATATGATATGAATACAGTGATATAACCCCCGTCTCCCAAGATTTTTGACAAATTAGTATAAATTATTAGTAGAATTTTAGTATATGAAAATTTTATAATATATACATTTATATATATCCCCCAAAAATATTCTTACAAAATCATTTATATATATCCCCCAAAAATGTTCTTACAAAATCAATTTTAAGCACGTCATTATATGAATATGATTCATATTTGAAAGCACATCCGACAAAATAAATACAAAGAAAGATAATTACAAGCATATAATAATAGCCGGTAAATACATAAATATAACATGAAAAAAATAAAAAATGAAACAATCATTCAAAAAAAGATAGAACATGAAATAAATAGTCTTCTGGAGTGGGCATCTATTGGCCACTTCACTGAGCTCATGACGCTCTTATCTTATTTATCTATTTCAGATTCTCTCTCCCACTTTAGATTCTTCTCTTCTTTTTTTATTCCTTCGTCTCAAAAGTTTGAGTTCTTTTGCTTTTTTGCAGGATAATTATAATTCATTAAAAATTTTGCAATAGTACTGTTTCTTCATTTGCTAATTTTGCTTAAGAAAAAATTAATAATTTAATACGAAAGCTCCCTACATAACTGGTTAAGCGCCACCCCTTTTTCCAAGTGCTTGTTGGTATAAAACTCCAACAATTTCTTTGAGAATAAATGAGGGACATATGATATTATCCTAAATAATTTGGAAAAAAAATAATTAACCCCCAATCATTATTTCAGTTATTTTGAACATTTTTAAAAAACCACATCATCCAAATAATCTAATTGTTAAATGATAAGAAATATTTACATCTAAATCGTTGATTTAAGTCTTAATTTCATGTGTCTTATATATTTTTGTAACAATTAATGTGACATTTATTCTACACCTCCTTTTAAACATTCTCGAGATACCGCATCATCATTTTCATTTTTATTACGACCGTTAGATGTGAATTTAATTAAATAAGTTTCTTTTAAGATTTTATTGGTTCAGTTAGCACATAAATTCCTATTCCTTTGCTTGATAAGAAGGGTAGACAATCAAGCATGAACTACTATATGTTTTAATTCAAATCAAGGTTGTAAATAACATTTAGCGGCTTGTGGCGTTCATGTTCTTTTGTAGCGAATAACGTTTAGCGAATACTATAGTGGACGATACGTCGCATGTAATAATTTGTAGCGGATGATATTATTAAGTATCATCAAAGTAAATATATTTTTTTGTAAAAAGAGAATGATTGTTTGGGTTATTTTTAATCAAAAAAATATCTTAATTATATTATTTCTTCATTAAATAAGTTCTTAAATTCAAACGTCTTATTTTTTAAAGACCAAACTAGATTATTTAGAGTTAAAAAGATATAACGGAAATAAAATTATAGCTTGCAATGTTTAGCTGCCAAAACGTAGCATTTCGTGCTATAGCGACACTATAGTGTGCTATTTGCAACTATGATTCAGATAGAAAATAAAAAGTTTTTCCATCAAAACACATAATTTTTCTTTTTGTTTTAAAAAAAAATAGTGTTTCTTAATCAATAATTATTTTTTTTATACTTACAAAACCACATATAATTTCTTTCGAATTTTCACTTCAATTTCTTTCGAATTTTCACTTTGTTTTGAACTCCATATAGATAATCCGAGTTAATTTATTATTTTGCTTAATTATATGAAGATGGACTATATATGATAACATATGAAAAATGATTATATAAGACGCACTTATATAAAATAATATGTTTTTAGATAATTAAAATTACATAATTTGATTTTTAAAATATAAGATGGATTATATATATATATATATATAAAGGAATCTTATGTAAAATAATGTATATATTCAGATAATTAAATTATTATATTATATTCTAATGAATTGATTAAACGCCCCATATTATTGTTCAACCTCTTTCAATTCTGGCCATCCAATTATGACATTTTTCTTAAATAATAGTATTTTATTACTAAAACTTATTGATGCAATTTTTCCGTTTTTCAATATACTTTTTTCAATATATTGTTTTACTATTTTAAGTATATAATGTTATGTGCATTTTTTATTGTTTAGAATTTATATATACTGTTTTTCGATTTTCCAATACCATATTTTTTTCCTAAATATTATTTTCACTGTTTACGTATATATACTGCTTTTACAAAAAAATATTCTTATATACATTTTTTTATATTTTATACACTGTCACTTGCCTCTATAAAATGTTTATTCATACAAAAAAAACCGTGTTGCGTGACGAAAAACCTCTGTCGTGCAGCATCCGCAGTGATAGATATTGACCAAAAACTTGAGGGCGTAATGAAAAATACAATAAAAATCTTGGAGTGGTGTATATAGCGTCCAATTCTATACAAATAATAACAATATAATTTGTCTATATATATACTGCTATTTCAAAATCTTAAACCCCTGTCTAACTAGGCGATATTAAGATTCGTCAGTGAGGTCGAGCATCAGGTCCCAAATTCTTATATAGCAAAAATACTTTGAAATATATTATCCCCCCAAATTATAGCATCCAAAGGAGTCCCCAAAAGAGGCCACGTCACCCTCTTTTGGGGACCGTTGGATGGGGTGATGTGGTTCGATATGGACCGTTCGATCGTTTAGAGTTTCTGATATTTTATGGCGATTTTTGTGTAGTTTCTGTGTAGTTAAATGGTGTCAGAATATGATTGGTCGAAATTCGGTATTCTGCGTTCTATCATGATTTAGTGTGAAATGTCAAATCAAATATAATTAATTATTTTGAAAACTAAACTGTATGACTTATGTATTGTGAGTTATAATATCAATAACCACCGAATACTCGCTACACATAATTCATTCCTAAATAATAATAATTTTTTTTTTAAAAATAATGATTTATCAAAAAACAAAAATTGGGCCCACATGTCATTCTCTTTCTCTCTCTCCCTCAAATAAAAAAAATAATGATTTCCAAAATAAAAATATAATTACTTATTTTGAAAACTAAACTGTGTAACTTATGTGTTGTGAGTTATAATATCAATAACCACCGAATACTCGCTACACATAATTCCTTCCTAAATAATAATAATTTTTTTAAAAAAATAATGATTTATCAAAAATAAAATGGGCCCATATATCACTCTCTTTCTCTCTCTCTCCCTAAAATAAAAAAAAATAATGATTTCCAAAATAAAAAAAAGTGGGGCCCTCTTTCTCTCTCTCTCTAATAATTGAAAAAATAAATAAATAATTCATTTTCCAAAAAAAAAAAATGTGGGTTCCATGTGTCTTTCTCTCTCAGGTAATTTTTTTCCAACGTTTTATTTCAAAATATGATTTTTTTAGTAGCTCATTTTTTTGTGAAAAAATGAAAAATAGAACAAGGATGATGAAATCTTTCATTCATGATCTCAATTGTTATACTTTCGAATGCACCATTATGTTTTCTCATAATGACTTTCAATATCTCGTGTCTTCAATCAACTGGATTGAATATCACAATGTCAGATAACATTATGATTCATTCCTAAATAAAAATAAATAATAATTTATCAAAAAAAATGCGGGTCTCACGTGTCACTCCTTTTATCTCTCCCTCAAGTAAATAAAAAAAAATAGATTAATAATTAAAAAAAAACGTGGGCCCTCTCTTTCTCTCTCCCTAAATAATTAAAAAAAAGAAAATAAATAAATCATTTCTCAAAAAAAAAAAGAATATGGGCTCCAGGTAGGCTTGTCAACGGGCCGGGTCGGGTTCGGGTTTGGCCATACCAAAACCCGATCCGAAAGTTTCGGGTTTGACCCGAACCCGAACCCGAAAACTTTACGGGTTTTATTTCAAACCCGAACCCGAACCCGAACCCGCGAATAACCCGAAATCCGTGGGTAAACCCGAAATCCGTTAAGGCAACGGTAGCCCATCATTTTTTGGCACAAAATATTTTGAGAAAAATTTAGAAGCGGTTATTTATAAAGAACCGTTACAGAAGCATACTAACGGTAGTGTGTTTTGTTTTTTATTTTTTCTCCCCCTGTTTGCAACCCGTTTACAAAAATAAATGAAAAAAAAAAAAAAACTGGCTTCTGTAACGGTTATTTATAAATAACCGATACAAAAGTCTCTGTAACGGTTCTTACTAACCGATACTAAAGGTTTCTGTAACGGTTCTTTATAAATAACCGATACAAAAGTCTTCTGTAACGGTTCTTTAGAACTAACCGATACTAAAGGTTTCTGTAACGGTTCTTTATAAATAACCGATACTAAAGTCTTCTGTAACGGTTCTTTAGAACTAACCGATACTAAAGGTTTCTGTAACAGTTCTTTATAAATAACCGATACTAAAGTCTTCTGTAACGGTTCTTTATAACTAACCGATACTAAAGGTTTCTGTAATGGTTCTTTATAAATAACCGATACTAAAGTCTTCTGTAACGGTTCTTTAGTACTAACCGATACTAAATGATTTTGTAACCGTTTTTTATAAATAACCTTAAAGGCTTAAAAGAAGAAAAAGGAGAAGAAAGGAGAGTAGAAGAGAGGCAGAAGGGTGGTGGGGCAGAGGGGGACGACCGGCGACCCAAGACCGATCGGGGAGACGGCGAACGGGCGGAGCGAAGGCAGAGATTGGGCGGAAGGTTTTTTTTTTCTTCTTTCGCTTCTTCTCTGCCTCTGGCGTCCAGAGAGAAAAAAAGGGGCAAGGAATTGGTGGATCGGGTAAGAGTGTTGGATGGGTTAGGATTAGGGTTAAAATAGATGGGTAGGATTGATTTGGAGAAATATGAATGGTACAGATTAAAATTAATTATAATTTAAGTTTCGGATTCGGGTTCGGGTTTTTCACGGATCGGATAGTATCAAACCCGAACCCGATCCGAACCCGTTTTTGTTTTCGGGTTTGAACCCGAACCCGATCCGTTCGGGTCGGATACCTACTGGATTCGGGTTGAACCCGATCCAATGACAAGCCTAGCTCCAGGTGTGTGACTCTCTCTAAGATAATTTTTTCCTAACGTTTTCTTTCAAAATATGATTTTTCAATAGCTCAATTTAAAAAAAAAATGAAAAATATTACAAGGATGATGAAATCTTTCATTCAAGACCCCAATTGTTATACTTTCAAATGCACTATTATGATTTCTCATAATAACTATTAAAAATAATTTATATAAATTTTTTTATGATTATTAATTCATAAGATAAATTTAATGTGTTAATTATTAAACAATAAAAATGATAAAAACCGCAGCGGAGCACAGAAATTCTCCTAGTATATGTAAGAGTTCAAGTACCCCACTGGCCAGCCCAATCGAAACTGGGCCACACCTATGACATTAATCCATGTTTTACTTTTGTTTAAATATTGCACTTTATTTCAGAGTATACATCATGATGGATTTTTTTAAATTTTTTGTTGTATGGTGATGAAATCTTTAGTGCAACAATTTCTCATTTATTTATCCTACATACAAAGTTCAGTTTTTGATAGGTTGGTGACACGTGTCCTTCTTTTGTGAGTTTTGTTTCTCATCTCCAAATTGTACCAGATTTGATTTTTTTTTCAGTTTCTTATCTCCAAATTGTACAAAATATTTTTTAATACTTTATTTTTTACATAAAATATTAAGAATGTAAAATTATATGAAATTTTGAGCATTTTAAATTGAGAAATCTGAAAACGCGACTGACTTGCAAAATACGATGAAATTTCGTATATAATGTCTTTCCGCTTTTCAAGATACAATTTTTTTATATGTCTAATTTTTTTTTAAATTATTTAAAAAATATTAATTTTTTTTAAAACAAAAATCTTAAGAATATTATTATAAAAAAGATTATTTAGAAAAATACTATTTTCTTGAAAATACTACTAAACAATATTCATAAATATAATTTCTTAAGAAAAAAATCTTTGTGTTAATAATGTTTCAATTTTTTTCAACATTGTTTTTAAGTTTTATAGTTTTCCGGAAATTGTGAAAATATTTTATATTTTATTTTACATTGTGTTTCATTTGGTATCGAATTAAAAGTTTATACTTCCTAATTGATTTATTTTTTGCATTCAACCAATAAATTTTAGTATGATATAGTTATATTATAACTATTATTTTTAGAATATTTTAACAATAAAATTCCTATTTTAGTATAACTATTGACAAAAGTCTTCATAAAATCTTCAATTTTAGTATCATTAAGATTATTTTGTTTACAAACTAATATATGAAATTATGTTCGTTCTATTGTTTATTTAAGTCTGCAATAATTTTTTTCTTTATAAAATATATATTGACATATCAATTCTAATGCACCTATTTAAATATTAATATATTAGAGGTTGTTGACACATGTCCAAATTTTGTATGAAACTTTGAGCATTTTAAATTGGAAAATTTGAAAGCGTGACGGGCTTGAACACGCTCAAGACACGATGAAATTTTGCGTATATTATCTTTTCAACATACTATTTTTTTTATATTGCTTTCACTGTTGTACGTATATATTGTTACTAAAATATAAAAGCTATGATAACCCAATTTTAGTCCAAAACATGATGGATTTCTATTACCAAATTTAGCAATATATCTTAACATATAAAACCTATGATATAATAATTTAAAATTTATTATTATTAAAAAAAAAGATTACTATATATTTTAAATGTCTAATAGCATAAATCATATTTTTTTTTAAAATACTTATTTAAAAAAATGTATTTTTAAAAAATGCTTTTGAAAAGTACTTTTAAAAACAAATCTTAAGAATATTATTATAAAAAATATTTTTTATAAAAATAATATTTTCTTGGGGATAGTACAACAAGATATTCATAAATATAATTTCTTAAGAATTTTTTTTGTGTAAATAATATTTCAATTATATTTTCAGCATTTTTTTAATTTTAATTTTTGCCTACAAATAGTGAAAATATTTTTATGTTTGCTTTTACAGTTTGTGACATTTGATATCTTCTTAAGAGTTTTACTTCCTACTTGAGTTATTTTTGACATTCATCCAATCAATTTTAGTGCGGTAGTTATATTATAATTATTATTTTAAGGATATTTTAACAATACAAATAAATTTTAATTGTATGATAATTATAAAATTTTAATTTTGTATCATTATTGACAATAATATTCATAAAGTCTTCAATTTTAGTTCATAAAGATTATTTTGTCTACAAACTAATATATGTAAGAGAAGCTATTCGGAGTGCCCAGTTTTTGGAGTGTCAGAAGCGCCCACCATACAGTTTTAGCTGTACACATATATATTTACACTTGGATATACCTTTTGTGTTTACAAATATACATTTTTGAAAATATAGTTTTTTGTAATTTCACTGTACCTTTAGTGTTTATAAAAATATCTTTTTGTAATTTCATCATACATTTTATAATCGGGCGCTGTTGGGCGCTCCAAAATGTTAGCACTGCATATATGAACCCTGTACGTAATTGCGCTCATTCCATTATTTATTTAACCCGCAATAATTTTTTCTTTTTAAAATATATATTGACATCAATTCTAATGCACCTATTTTTAATATTAATATTAAACTTTAAGATGAAATGGTTGAATCTATTTTTTTAGAAAATAATATTCTTGCCAAAAATCTCTTTGCATAATATTATTATCAAATCATAAAAAAAAAAATTTACTTTCTAGCAAATTAAATTATGCTTACACCGAAGCGGAGCGATGATACCGCTAGTATCAATCAATAATGAGATATCATGATAAATTAAAATAAACACATGAGATCCACGTGTCATATAATTTATGCGATAATGATAATTATCATGGCATGTCTAATTAGGATCCCATTAAATATCAAATTTGGTTCCCCATAAAGAATGCATAAACATCAATGTCCTTTCGGAGCATCTATGTTCATTTTTCACATCATCTTCAAACTTCTGCTGTTTGAGAATATCAATTACTTTACGTGAACAATTTTTATTTTTTTTCATGAAAATTGCCTGAGCCTACAAAAAAAGGAGAATATCAAGTACTACAATTTGTGAAAGGGAAAAGAGGGAATAAAAGTACAAGTGTATTATGTTACAAGCCAAACTAGGTTTTGTTGAAAAAGAAAATAAAACATCTAAGCTTCATCGTTAGCTCTTCCAATAGACTTTTTTCATGCATCTGCACAACTCGTTTAGAAGATAGCCTTTAACTCAATATCCGACTAATAGTATTTTTAGACATAAGTACCAATATTCTTGAACAAAAACAACTTTATAATTGTACCGAGAGAAGTCTAGCCTTAAAGTACCGGTACCATAATCCTATACGACATGCGCAATTCACGTGACAGAGGAGTTGACCCACATCAAAAGAAAATTGGCTTCATTATTGGGCATAAATTCCCTCCTTAACGCACTTTTTCTCACAAAAACATGAACATATAGATATTTTTCTCATGCACTCCCTTCTTTCTATCTTCAATTCCCCCTCACTCTCACAGATTCTCTCTCTCTCTCTCTCTCTCTCCATATATACAACTCTCATCCCTTCCTCATTACACCACCACTCCATGTACCCAAACAATTAGAGCCCTTCATACCCTAACCATGTCTCTCCCTTCAATTCTCACATTTCTCTCCATGTTCTCTCTCTTTATCTCCTCTCTGTGTAACCCACAACTCAACTTTCTCGCTCTAATGAAGCAAACCCTAATCGGCCAAGCCATGTCTCAATGGGACCTCTCCTCTTCTAACACTACCCCTTGTAATCTAACCGGCATCACATGCGACCAAAACCTAAACCCGATTTCTCTCGACATCTCTTCTTGGTCTCTGTCCGGTACGTTCCCTCCTGGCTTATGTACAACTTTTCCAACTCTTCAGAACCTCAACATATCTTCGAACTCTATACATGGTAGTTTCCCGCAAGACTTCTTAAATTGCTCCTACCTTGAAAACCTAAACTTAAGCAATACCGACCTGACTGGTACGGTACCTGACCTTTCATCTCTTCAGTCTTTACGTTCAATCGACCTATCATACAATCTCTTCACGGGAGACTTCCCTTTCTCCATCACAAATCTCACGAATATCGAGACGATAAATTTCAATGAAAATCCTGGTTTCAATCTATGGAGGATGCCTATCTCTTTCATGAACCTCAAGAATCTCAAAGTGCTAATTCTTTCTACAAGTTCTTTACGTGGTGGAATACCACCGTGGATTGGTAATATGACCTCATTAACTGATCTAGAGCTAAGTGGTAACCGCTTAACCGGAAATATACCGGCAACTCTTGGCCAATTATCAAATCTCAAGATGCTAGAATTGTACTATAATAACTTAACAGGTGAAATTCCAGAAGAATTGGGTAACCTAACACAATTAACCGATATAGACATGTCAGAAAATCAATTAACCGGACAGATACCTCTTGGCCTTTGTTCCATACCTAACCTTCGAGTTTTGCAAATTTATACAAATTCCCTTACTGGTCCAATCCCTGCTATTCTTGGAAATTCAACAACCTTAACTATAATCTCACTGTATAAAAACTCGCTTACTGGCGGATTACCTGAAAACCTGGGCAGGTACTCCAATCTTATAGTTTTGGAAGTGTCGGAAAATCAGTTATCGGGCCCGCTCCCTCCTTACGTGTGTGAAAAGGGAAAGCTTCTTTATATTTTGGTTTTAAGCAATCAATTTACTAATAGTATACCAGATAGTTATGCTCGTTGTACGACTTTAATCCGTTTTAGGGTTAACTACAACCAATTGGAAGGAACAGTATCAGAAGGTATATTTGGTCTCCCTCAAGCTTCTATTATTGATTTGTCATTCAACAAATTAGAAGGTTCCATTTCAAAATTGATTGGCAATGCAAGGAATTTGAGCTCTTTGTACTTGTCGGATAATAGGTTTTACGGTGAAATACCGGTTGAACTAGCATGGGTAACAAAGTTGGTTAAGATTGATTTGAGCAACAACCAATTAACTGGTCCAATTCCGTCTGAACTCGGTAAATTAGTATTATTAAACCAACTATCATTGCAGAGTAACAAACTCAACTCATCAATCCCCGAGTCCCTTTCCTCGTTGAAGTCTCTCAATGTTTTAAATCTTTCCAATAATGAATTAACCGGAGAGATACCCGATAGTCTTTGTAGCCTCTTACCGAATTCTCTAGACTTTTCAAATAACCAACTTACGGGTCCGGTACCACTTCCCTTGATCAAAGAAGGCCTTCTAGAAAGTGTATCAGGAAATCCTAATCTATGTGTCCCTTTTCGTATTAATTTAACTGATCCCATTTTACATCTTTGTCCAAAACCCAATTTAAGAAGACGAATAAACAACTTATGGATCATAGGAGTTTGCATAGGCCTCTCCCTTGTGGGAGCGTTGTTTTTCCTAAAACATTGGATTAGAAAACCTGACCCATTAACCGAACAAGAAGGCCTCTCCTCCACCTCATCATTTTCATATGATGTAACGAGTTTTCACAAACTAAGTTTCGACCAACACGAAATAGTTGAATCCTTGATAGATAAAAACATAGTTGGTCATGGGGGTTCAGGGACAGTTTACAAAATTGAACTCAGTAACGGTGAATTAGTTGCTGTTAAAAAATTGTGGGCCCGAAAAAAGAAAGGCCCGGTTAATCCGGGAAGTACTCCGGGCAGCCCAATACTTGACCGAGAGCTCAAAACAGAGGTAGAAACCCTAGGTAGCATACGACATAAAAACATTGTGAAATTATATTGTTGTTATTCTAGCAACGATAGTAATCTTTTGGTGTATGAATATATGCCCAATGGGAATTTATGGGATGCCCTTCACAACGGATGGTGTTTTCTTGATTGGCCGACTCGACACAGAATTGCCCTCGGAATTGCGCAAGGATTGGCCTATTTACACCATGATTTGTTATTTCCAATTATTCACAGAGATATCAAGTCGTCAAATGTGCTTTTAGATGTTAATTTTGAGCCTAAGGTGGCGGATTTTGGCATAGCCAAGGTTCTTCAAGCAAGAGGAGAGAGAGACTTGTCTACTACGACCATCGCTGGTACCTATGGGTATTTGGCACCAGGTAACCCAAGGATCGAAATTTTGGCTTATTTAATTGTTGTTCTGGTACCAGTCTTGACAGGTTTTGCATTGGTATACCATCATATTGATTCCTCCGCAATTATGCCTCAACTAATACTCAATTGAAAATAAGTCTTGTGTCATGCATTTTTTCCTAAATTAACTGTATGCTATATAATTAAGCATATTTTGAACAAATTAGTGTTAATTCACCCTCCTTTGTGGAATGAAATGCATATAAGTTAAAAAAACAAATGATGAAATGTCAAACGGTACCTATGAGAATTCTCTACCATGTAAATTAAATAAAGAACTAGAATAGTTAGATTTGATAGCCCTTAAACTCTAATCCGTCATAAGATTATGATGATATGTGATTAGAGAACAGTAGATGATTATAACTAATTATTTTTTATTAAAAAGAATATGCATATTCCTCCAAGGCTACAACCAAATGTGACGTATACAGCTTTGGAGTCGTTCTGATGGAGCTGGTGACAGGCAAAAAACCGATCGAGCCTGAATTTGGTGATAGTCGTGACATCATCAATTACATATCGACAAAAATAGGTACCAAAGAAGGAGCGTTAGAAGTTCTAGACAAGAGAAATAATAGCTCATGTAACCCGTTCAAAGATGAAATGATTCAAGCTTTACGCGTCGCGATAAGGTGTACCTGCAGCATTCCTGCCTTACGCCCTACGATGAACGAGGTTGTGCAACTTCTCATCGAGGCCGATCCATCTAAATATGATGTTAATGGGGCCTCATCATTCAAAATCAAGAACTTAACCGATAAGAAAGTATGATTTGACAGTAATTTGTACTACATATACCTAGAAAAATAAATGGTTACGGGAAAAAAATGGTTTAGTAAATGTAGGAACCTTGGCTTGTTTTGTATATACATAGAGTTATTAATTAGGTAGGTTTATTGATCAAGAGGAAATAGGATATAATATTGAAAATGTAAGGGGTTCTTTTGCATTATCTTTTGTGTTATTGACAGCAATTTATTCTCGCAAAACAAAACTAGGAAATCTAATCCGTTTAGAAGAGAAGATTCTAAGTGTTACTAGGAAATTTTACTATTCAGAACGAATTAGTAACTAAAATAACTTTATATTCATTTTTTGTACTCAGTAAAACATTTTCATGTCAATATCACTATCTTGCGTCCAACAATTAGAGGTAGGATGTTGATCAAAGAGATAAATATAACAGAATATGGAAAAAAAATGGAAGGTCCTTCTTGCACCTTTTTTGAGTCATTTTCATTTCTTTTTGACAAATTCTTTTTGTTCTAAATGTATCGTCAGCTTTGTATTTACGCAGAATCAGGTTCTCATGTTACCCTACATACACATTTAAAGTATTCCCTTTTGTTATACCCTCTCCTTTTTCTTATTATTATTTCCTCTTTTTGTTTCATGAGAGTGACACAAAGGAATACTCCTAAAAGGCCATGGATGATGTAAGCTAGTTAATATTGGAAATTTTTATATCTGATTAACATAGTTATTTAAAAATCTAAAACAACTTGATTTTATTTCTCTAACCGGAAATGTTTAGGAGTTCTGAGTCCCCCCTCAGAGTGAACAGCTACACGGCGATATCTCGCCTTAAATAAGAAAAATGGGGTTTCTAGCTAGTTCCACCTTTGTATTTATATAATTTCTTTAGTGCTTTTATATGTTAACCATAAATTGGATTTGAAAATTTGTTTTTTTTTTTACTTGAGGCGGGATTCGAAACTCCAAATGTCAGTGAGAGAAATAAATTGAAAATCAAGTTGCTTTGACTAGTTGAGAAATGCTGAAAGAGTTAGATATAGAAACTAGCATTCATATTTCTGTTGTATTCTTCTTGTGATTATCAAACGTATGGAGTTTGCACAAGCACTAAAATCACCAAATGCACTGATTGTATATAAAAATATCTTCTGTTTGCATCAATTAAGTAATTTTCATTTCTTTCTTGAAAATATTCCTCCTTTGAGGACTTCAAAAAAAAGTTTTGTCAAAATTGTTGCCACGAACAATTTATTAAAAGCCGCCAGTGTCGGTGAAAGCTGCTCTCACTAGTCGTATTTACATTCCTTCGGTGATAAAAATCATGAAAGCCAATAAATTATTCTAACAATATAACCGACGGTTTATTAATTTTTCATTGTTGTTTATGAAAAAATAGATTTTATTTATTTCATTTTTTTTAATAAATGATTTGTTTCAATTTTTTATAACGTTTATAGTAAATACATTTTGCAGAAAAAAGTCAACAAGTATGTTAGTTCTATGTCTAAGGTTCTTGATTTTCATGTCGAAGAAGCTAACATGCTTACTTTGCGTCTGATGAGGGGCATTCAGACCCGTCGCTACTTCATATCTGTAATGTAAAACAGAACATCTCGAGAGTTATAGCAAAGCATACCGCTTATTTAGAAGTTCACCATCAATTTTGAATCAATAATGAAAACATTGATTTTTTTACCGTGAGTAGATTTATGTTTATAAATCTCTCATGGGATATAAAGAGATGGTAATATTCCACACACAATTTTTTTGAACAGATAGATTAAAAAAAATATTAAACTTTCATTTATCACCAATAAAATTGCACATAGTAAGTAAAGCTATCTAATTACTTCAGATACTTGTAAAACATATTAACTCATCAAAATGCAAATAGAGAAAACCATGGGAGACTGACACTTTCTTTAATTATTTCAAAAGTTAAGCTTACTAATCATTATGATTTGCAAGTGGATACCGTTCCAATCATCCATTTAGAGTTTTAGATTTTTAATAATAACGCAATCTTAATCTGATAATCACAATTGATTTATCCAACCTGAAATTGACCTGATTTATATGAAATATATCATGATCTAAACTTATCGTGATCTAAATCCAAAAAAAAATTCATACAAGTAATTAATTTGACCCTGGCCAAAATTAACCCGAACAAATCTAAACTTGCAACCAAAGTTCCCACAGTTTTAGTGGTTAAACTTAAGGGAATCCGAAAGCACGACGGGGTTGAGCACGTTCAAAATGCGACCGCATACTATTTCTTCCAATTTTCAATATATTTTTTGTTTTCTTTATATTATTTTCATCATTTTATGTTGTAATGCTATACTAGCTCTAAAAAATAAATTTTATATACTATTTATTTAATTTATATATTGTTTATTTAATTATATATATTTTTTGTCGCCTTTATATATTGTCGTGCAGTACGGGCAACATCATTCTGATTTTACAAGAAATATTTTCTAAAACAGATGAGCAACATATGATATGAATTCCATATATTAAAATAGTAATTTGAATTGATAAACAAAACTCCCAAAATTTGAGTGGTCAGACATCATCCTAAACATTGCAATTGCAAGAGATTATTTTTTGAATATGTATAAGGAACATGTGAACCTCAATTCCATATATTAAAGAAGAACAAATTTTAATAGACTCATAAACACGTGTACCACCTCATATTTGTGAGCAAGAAAAAGAAGAGGGCCCTCTAAGCATCATCCCTCCCTCGATAAGGGCCTACTAGTACAAAGTAAAACAACTTTTTTTGCAATCTTTATCCCCACTGAAGTGAAAAAAAGGGGTTAAAATCAAAGTCTTATCATCTCATGATTCCTGGCCAGGTGTCCACAGATGAAGATGATGATGGACGTGTCCATTTGTCAATGAAATGGAGAAGAAGGATGTAAAGAGGAAATAGAGCTTAATCTCAAGAGAGCACTATGGAGCTATGAAATAGAATGTACCATGTTGTAACCATACATAGTGCTAGTAAGTCCACTTAGGAATTGGAGCACTAGCTAGGTAAGAATGTAGCACGTTTTTTGTATTAGTAAGTGGAAAAACCTAACAAAAAATGTTATAAACCATGTGCAAAACTTCAAATTTATGATAATAACCACTACTTATTTGTGCAAAACTTCATATTTTATAATAGACCATCTAACAATGATAATATAAACCGTTCATTTCTACAATGCACATTAATGGATCAAATCATATATATATCCCAAATTTTCACAAATCCAAAATAAGTTTTTGAAACAACAATAAGAAAAATGCCAATTTAAATAGAAAAAAAAAACATTTACATGTTCACATTTTTATACTTATGCATGGCCAAATTTTCGCACAAGATCATTTTCAATCTCCAACCGCTTCTTCATTATCAAACCATCCAAAAATCTCATTATTTTGAATATTTTCTCCTCAAATTTCGCCGCCTGGCACGAATTCGCCATCCGTGCGCGGATCTCAAAGCAGCACCCAACGAAGCGGGAATCTATTTCCATTTAAATTTTACCAAAATTGCAAATTAGGGTAATTTAATTTTAAGGATTTGAATAGTGCAAATTCTCTACCAACACCAATGTAATTATTTTCATATACAGTTAAATATTTTGGTTATTTCTGTTATATAATAGGGAAATTCGCAAAAAAGACCCTGTATTATGCCAAAATTGAAAAAATCCTGCATTCTTGGAAATTACAAAAAGAGCCCCTGCATTATTGGCAAAATTGCAAAAAAAGCAAATTTTTGCAAGAATGTAGCGGCTTTTTTTTGCAAATTTTAGTAATGCAGGTTTTTTTTTGCAATTTTGGCATACATAATGCAGGGTCTTTTTTGCAAATTTTGTTATATACTAGTTATTACATGCCATACATTATTTAATTCTTTTATATACTGGGTTTTGATTTTTTTTTTTTTCAATTTATACAAACCGGCTCTTTGAACAGTGTAGATTGGGCAGCCAAAAACATCACTCATTATTTCAAGAATGGATTTATTCATTGAGGTCCCTCCAGAAATGAAGGTAAATTGAATGAAAATTGGGTTTAATTTAGGCTTAATTGCAGAATTCCAAGTAAGTTGTATAATTTGGTTAAATTGAGGCAAATTTTTGAACTTGGATTTTTGCGAAATAATTGAAAGGTATAATGAGAAATAGCAACTTTATCGAAAATTATATTAATACGTGTCAAATTGAGTTTTTAGAAAGGGGAAAAACAGAAAAAAAGGAATTAGAATTGGGTGAAATTTTTTATTTTAATATTAATAATTCATATTAATAATTTGTATTAATAATTTATATTATTTCATATTAATAATTTGTATTACAAAAGAATTTCGCTTCGCACTAAAAACATTAAAAATGAAATTTGTTTAAAAAAAAATACCAAATTACCACCTCCTTTGTAATTCATGGGGAGAAAAAATAATTAACGTTAATTCTTTTTTTTTTCTTTTTCAATATATATAATATATATTTACCTACTCTAGCAAGAGAGAGCCATTTTTATAGCATAACATAACCATATAAAAATTTGGATCAACAAGATTAGGCAAAAAAATGTGTGCTGTTATACCAAAAACCTAAATATCATATATAAACTTATATAATCAAACATAAAAACCACCTCAAATGTACAAAAATGAAACCATAATTTCATATATACCCCTATAAAACAACAGAATATCATATTATACCCCTGCAAAAGTGAAAATATCAGATATACTCCATTATAGTATGTGAAATATTTTTGTTTTACATTTTTTAGGGGTCGATATGATATTTTGAGATTTATGAGGGGTAAAACTGGAATCCAAAAATAAATAAATAGAACTGACTGTCACTAGTTCCACCAGGATTACTAAAAGTCAAAACCTAAATATTTCAAAATTAAAAATCATCGTAATTATACAATTCTTTTAGGGAAATTTTCCAAAACCCCCAACTTTTCTGAATATTTAAGAAACTCTCTCATCTTTTAAAAATACTTGATCCATTTCTAGGGGTTTTGAAGAGGATAAAAAAATTGAAGTATTTCTTAAAATATTCCGAAAAGTTAGGGGTTTTTTGATATTTTTTCCATTCTTTTAATTTGTAAATTATGGAAAAATTGAGTAAGAAAAATTTACCTTCCAGGGTTTTAGGGTTGTCTCCTGACAATTGAATTATTAAAGAATTACTGTTAAATTTAAATCTGCAAGTATTTAAGATAGTCACAAAATAAAAAGAATATACAAGTATAATTTCGTTTTACTGTATTATAGTAAAGAAACATAATGCAAATTGAGTGAAATTAAACAAATTAATCCTCATATGTCCAATTAGGCCTTTACACAGAACTAACCTTCAGTTTTCATTAATGCACTACAAAATACCAACATAAACTTAATTGTTTGTACTGACCTTTGAATAAAATAAGTAGAAATAAATCCAGCTAAATTAAAATACTGTGCTAAATTCCCAAAATTTTCTTTTAAACTTGGAGTTGTTGCCTGAATTTTTTTTATTAATAGTAAAGCAAATATATAATAATATGAAAAAAATTCTAATATAGCCGTTAAATTTGGTAAATTATGATACGAGTGACCGACTCTCATTTGAGAAAAATGAAACGAAAATTTAATATAATTTCATACCACTTAATTAAGATTCATTTTGCACAAATCATGGTTAATTGAGGCTTAATTATACAATGGAGTTATTTCTGTAGCAAATATCTAGTAAATAGTAATATAAATAAATTTCTCATACTAACCATAAATTTGCAAATTTTCATGTGAGCCTCAGCATTATTCTATTAATAATATACAGAATTTATCATCATAATCATGTGCATAAAAATATATGTAACTTAGGAACATTTTCACATTACTGAATATACTGGTAAATATTTCAAAACAATTAGCTGCTTATCTATTAACAAAATAATTTGGATGCAAAATCACAAAAATCCAAACAAAGCATAACTTGAAAACTTGATATTAGACTCAAATATTCTGAGCTACGAATACATTTGCAATAGAAGGATAGGAAAAGAGCAAATACCTATCAAAGTATTCCCAGAAATGACGACCTCCCTTCCTTGCCCTTCTACCTACGATTTCTAATTTCTGTTTTCGAAATTGAAGATTGCCTCATTTTGGTGATCCAACTCGGATCCACATTCACACACTGATCATCACAAGGACCATGGAAATGAATGATGTGATGATGCTTCTTTTGTCTTTACACACGCATAGATAAAAGGAGAACCAAACAGAAGTTGCACGAGTAGAATAAAAGTGGAATTTTCTGTAGATCTTTGGAGCAAGAACTTAATAGCTATCGTTTTTGAGGATCAGATGAAATGAAGAAAGGAAGAGATGATCTTTTGATCAAGAGGCGGCTGTGAGGGAAAAGATGTTTAAGCTAAAGATCATCATCTAAGAAAAGAAATTAAATCCTAACGATTGTATGACTAGGATTAGACTTTTAAAATCATAAGGCTATTAACACATGAATTATAATGGCCCAAATAGATAATTTCAGCCCAAAAACAATTTATTGATGTATAATATATAGGGAAATTCTTCAAAAACCCCCTAACTTTTCTAGAATTTATCAAAAAATCCTTATCTTTTCAAATTCTTCAAAAACTCCCTATAAAGTGAATTGAATTTTTTTTAACCCCCTATGGGGTTAACTTTAACTTTTCCATCCATTAAACTTTTTAATGGACCAAAATGCCCTTATATAATTATTTTCATATTTAATTTTATTCAATAAATATATTTTACATCAACTATTAATATTAAATGAGAACTAAAATATGAATAAACTTATATAAATAGTAGAGAAGAAAATAAAATTTTATGCAATATAAAATTATAAATTATATAATAATAAGATATATTATGTAATATAATATCATAAAATGAATTAATGCATCAAAAAGCGATATTATAAAATATCTTTAAAATAACATCAAGAAATATTATATTAAAAAATATTATTTTTCATTCATTTATTATTTTTAATTGGATAAAATAAAATTTGAAAGTAATAATGTAAGGGCATTTTGGCCAATTAAGAAATATTTTGGATGGAAAAGTTAAACATAACACCATAGGGGGCAAAAAAAAATTCAACCCACTTTATAGGGGGTATTTGAAAGAATCTAAAAAGTTAGGGGGTTTTTGATAATATCCAAAAAAGTTAGGGGGTTTTTGAAGAATTTCCCTAATATATATAGACAAAAATCATTGTACTTCTAAAATTCGTAGGCTATGTTGCACCGATACGGATACGCATATCGTATTTGATATGATATGAACACGGTGATACGACAATTTCAAAAAAATCTTTGGACATGATACGCCTAATATATATATATATATATATATATTATTATATTATTAATTATATATCTAAATTTTTTAAAAAATATAAAAAATAACCAAATATGATAAATAAAATGCCAAGAAAAGAACGAGAGTAAGAAATGAGGAAAAATTACTTTTTAAACAAAGAAGAGATATGATATCGTCTTTAGTTATGGTTCTCATGAGTTAGCTTCATTAATAAAAAAAATATAAAAAAATTAACTTAAAAAAATAGGCTGTAAAAAAGATGATTTTTAACAAAATAAATAAATAAAGAAGCGAAAATGGAATTATAGCAAAAAAATAAAAATTAAATTGGAATTTAAAACATTGGGCTATATCCTCAGCCGTGTCCCCATCTATGTCTCAGCCGTGTCCATGCGTGTCCTACCGTATCTTGACTATGTCCGAAAGTCAACAAATATTAAAATATTCGGATATGCCACGTGGCGTGTCCGACATGTATCGGTGTCATATCGGAGTCGTGTCCGTGTCCGATACGCGTACGGCTGGTTTTTTGAAGTATCCACGTAACATAATTCGTAGCTAATTATACAAAACTCTGATTTCAAAAATTCAGTTTCTTAATTTATATTTCAACAACCAGATTCATATAAGAGACTGCTTATAATGAAATAAAACAGTTGAAATATTATTATCATATCTGAAATAAGTTCTTTCTCATATATTAATTATTCACACTAAAATACTTAAATATATTATTTAGTCATTGATATAATAAATTATTATTTTATTAAAATATGTTAAATAATCAAAATTCCCTTAGTCATAAATGTGAAGTTAAGGTATTTAGCTCTTATTTCAGAATCTAATTTCTCCCTTCCAAGAGCACAAAACTTCGAAACTAACACTAACCATGAGAAAGGAAATTCTGAATTTTCAGTGAATCCTAAATTTGATATATTACATTAATATAATACCATAAAATCATTATAATTAACATAATTAATTTAATCTTCTCATAATTTCATATTGTCTTTACAAAATATATTTCTTTTAATGGCTAGTTTTTAAAAATAACAGTACTATATTCATATTTCACAATATTATATTCATAGCTTCCTACGATTTCATGTAACACCTTTATTTACAAATTTATAGAATTTTTCATGACTTCCTGCAACCATGATTTCCTGATGCTCACACATTGGCTGTTTGCAACCATGGCTTTCTAAACCTTGCTCAAAACTACGCTAGCAAACATGCCCTGAGGAGGCGAGAAAGAAGGGAGGCGAAGAGGCTATTAGCATGTCTGGTCCTGTCTTTTTGCGGGCATTTGACCGGTATCAACTTTCGATCTTAATGCATGGAATTTTTTTTTCTTCTAATATGTAAATAATCTAGACGAAAACTTGTAAGTATTTAGAGAGTTAATATAGAAATTTCATAACATGGCGTTGCCTAATAATTCAAATTGTAAAGTTATATTTTTTTTAATTTGAACTAAATTTAATACTTGTTAGAAATTATGAAATGATCATTTTGCCCTTGCTTATTTAACAACCAAATAATATGAGTTCATTTACCTCTCAAGCGTAGCTTAAATTAAGGGGTATTTTTGAAAATAGATAAAAATAATAATTAATAGCCATGAGAAAGTAACATTCCCATTATCTTCTATGGAAATCACTTACCTACAAATATAGTAAAATAACTTTGTCATTGGAAAGTTATATTCCTACTACGTAGGATTCCCATGTCAAAGTAAATATAGAAAAATGATTATCAAATCTTAACATTCTCGGGAAAAATTGAACATTCCCACGAAATAAACACACCCTTAGTCTTTGTGAGAATTAAATATATGTTTTGAAATTATATATATACATATTGAATTAGAGAGAGTCCCTCACAATATGTGATGCCTTTGACAAAAGTAACATGATTTGCATTACAGGGCCGGTCTTGTCTATCAGCATCATGATTAATCAAATAGATTAGAATTATGATTTCTAATCGGATGGATTAGAAGTAATTTAGTGACGTGTGGTTCAAGGAGATTTTACAACTAGTGTTGGAAAATTATCTACTAAGCATAATTGAAGCAAGCGGTTGCTTTCATATATTATATTCAAATTATTAATATTTATTTGCTTGATTATATGGGTGAGCATTCGGTTGGTTTGGTTCAAACCGAACCGAATAAGGATAAACCGATTTAATTCGAGCTGAATGTGATTCAAACCGAACCGAACTGAACTGAATAAATAATAGAACCGATATAGAATCGAACCGAATAAACCAAATTCTAATTCGGTTTATTTAGTTGAACCGAGAAAAAAATTCAATAGTTTTTAAATTAGAATTTCTTATTAACAAAAATTATTTGAAATTGAATTAAGAGTATAATTAACTTATTTAACAATAATTAGCTTATTTTAAATATGAAATTTTATTTTAATATTTAAAATTTGAACAAAACTAAAAAAAATAATTAATAACGTAATTCGGTTTGGTTCGGTTCGGTTTATTTGTTTTTTCCAAATAAGAACCGAACCAAACTGATTAAATCAAATATTCCCAATTTTAAAACCGAACCGAATAAATTGGACAATCGAACCAAGTAAACCGAATTCGACCGGTTCGGTTTCCGAATAAACCGAATCATTTGTCCACCCCCTACTTTATTATATTTTGTGCTGACAAGAGTATGTTCTACGACCCTAAAGCGTCACCAACTTTTGGGTAACCGAGTAAATCATAATTCTTTCTAATATATAAAGTTGGTGTTTTGAGCAATTTTTGACATGTGGCAGTGTCTTATATGATATGAATACCCAGTTTGAACTCAACATATGTTCTTATTTGATAGGAGTTCCCAGTTTGAAATCAATAATTATTTTTATATTTAAGATTTTTTTAATTTATTAAGTATTTTTAAGAAGTAGTAATTATAATAAATCATATCAATTAATATTTGATATTATGATATTTAATTAGTAATAAATTAAGAACATAACATATTAAGATATTGGATAAATTATAAGAAAATAATATGGCCCCACTCTAAAAAAAGGATCATTTTATAAACTCCTTAAATGTCTTTAGTTTATGTTTTCATTTTAATTCCTATAAAATGAAATATTTTAAATTATTTTAATATTTAAAAAATATCTTATATGTTTTCATATAAATAAAAGTTGAGAACTTGATTCAATTTTGACATTGTTTTGGGAGTTTTTTAAACAACCTTATTTTTCTCAATATTTTTAAATCTCACTTAACTTTTGATATTCATTTTTTAGTTTCTAGAAATTATATTCTTTTTCACTATAAAAATTAAAGTTAGTATTCCATCTGTGGTTTGTTTGTAAAATATTATTTTATTTTACAAAATATTATTTTATTTTAAAAATATTATTTTATTTTATAGAAATAATATATTTTTTTATTCATATATATTTTATGATTTTACTTATTTATTCTTATAATAAAGTTTGTGAATTGTATTTTTTGATATGTGTCCTTTTTAAAATAAAAATTTGCACTTCTCTATAAATGATGATGCGCTTGGTCAGTTCACCGAACTCAATATTTAACAAGTGGATCACGTCAATCTTCACACGTGCCTATTTTTTTAACGAATGATCTAGAACTAAAATACACATGTCAAACCAGAGATTTAAGTTAATGGGGCCAAAATTTTCATGTGCACCCCTGTAAAATCTTGTGGTAAAACTAGAGCATATCACGCATATTTTATCTGTATAATATTATATATCAACTTTAAAATTAAATTGATCACATAATATAATATATAAAGTTTCGTGTTTATTTTAATTTAAGTAGAATGAGCAATGGATATGCTCAATTATTTATTACATTAATAAAACGGAAGCTTACCAAAAAGTACGCAATTATTCATTTTTATTTACATCAATTATGTTATTAATTATTATTTATGTTAGTCGAATTCATTAAGAGCAGAGAAAAATGGAGGCGTTATGATAACTTGACTATAGTATGATAGTGGTGTCTTTTGGCAATTATAAGCTTCAAATGCAACCTTACAAATCTCAAATATATTTTTTTCTTAACGTAAATATGTAATATCATGTATCATCTTGAAAAAATAATATAAAGTATTGTTTAGTGAACCATCATTAATATTTAAAATATTCCATTTTTAGAATAAAATGAAAACTAGAAAGAATTGAGTTTTTTATTTTTTTCGAAATTATAAAGTTTCAACATAAATAAACTTCTTATGAAAGTTTGATAACTATTCATTTTTTTCTAATCATATTTTATTTGATGACAAAGAAATTTATATTGAGTATAAACTATATAGTAATAAAATAAAACTATTTTAAAAGAGCAGTTAAATATTCTTTTTAAGAAGGGATATACAATAAACATGATTTCATTCACATTTCGAAGCCATGCATGAAATTTTTTTTAAAAATTCTAGATTAAATTTTATTATTTATTAGAAAGTAAGATAAAAAGTTGTGTTCTAAATACAAATAACTCAACAAATGAAAAGTGAGTTATAAAACATATTATGTGATTATTGTAGTTTTTATTACTAAATTTGTTTCTTGAAATAGGTGGAATTTGAACCTGATAATTCATCATCCCATCCAATAATTTACTATGGGGACAAGTGATCTCATCATCCCATCCAATAATTTACTATGGGGACAAGTGATCGCTTGCTTTTATTGTTAATTTTGTAAATGCACAAAATAAGTCAATTATATAAAAACCAAGGCCGCTTCATTTATATTGATTTGCATTTCTTTTCATATTTGTTTATTATTTTTATTTATTGAAAAAAAATAATTAGCTAATATTAGAAATTTAGAATATAAATATCTGATTGTACCCAAGCGGAGAGAGGTCGGCTTTAGTAATCAACTATACCTGTTCCAAGTTAGAATTAGTACGCCTACAAAGACAAAATATATATTATTTGTTGAGTCTTAAAATAAATAAAAAATAAAAATACAAGTCAATATAAGATGCCCCAATAAAATATCTAAAATAAGCATCGCAAAAAAAAAAAAAAAAAAAATCAACTTCAACCAACAGACTAATAAAATTAAATTCATCGCCTTTGAAACATAATTATAAATTAATCCACATAGAAATAAAAAAATTAAAATTAGCGTCAATACTTATAATTTATACCTTAAAATAAAATTATCAATGAGTATTATCCACTTTCAAACAAAAAACTAAAAACCAAACACAAAAAAACAGTAAGAATTAATGAAATCAAATTATAAACTAGTACTTAAGAAGACTTGCAGTTGCAATTGCAATTAAGCTATGAATAAATTACAATTATAAAATAATCTTAACATCAATCATTATTGTATGAATTTTTCATCTTTTGTATAATTGTGTGGGTATAATTGCTAGTTCTCCAAATTTTTCATTATTAATTTGTTTTAAGTCCTAGAGATTCCGAGATGGCGACCTCCCCGTCAAACACGCAATGATTAAATAAATTATCCAATAAAATTCTAAGTGATGTACCCATAAAAATTCCAGCAATATACGACCAAAATATGCTTTTGTATGGTACCCAAATACATAAATGGACTTATTCAACACGCCCAAACCTAGCGGTCAATCCATTACTCTGCAAAAAGAGCCCTCATTTCTTTCCACGAAATTTCCCCCTCCTAAGTAAATTATATTTTGCTTATCACACTATAACATGGAGAGAAAATGGTGGAGAAAATTGGGAGCTGTATTTATTTCAAACATGCTTTAAAACAACAGTATAAATACACCTTTAGTTTACCTTCTAAACCATGCACTAATTTCCTCGAGCAAAAAATGGACTTTAAAACTCTCTTAACCCTGATTTCCTCCCTGTTCCTCCTTATATCGCTTGTTAACTCCGCTACTTTCACTGTTGTAAACCAATGCTCATACACAGTTTGGGCAGCTGCGTACCCAGGTGGAGGTCAGCAACTAAACTCAGGGCAGACATGGACTCTAAATGTGCCAGCCGGCACTACTGGCGGCCGTATTTGGGGTCGCACTGGTTGTAATTTCGACGGAAATGGCAATGGAAATTGTCAGACCGGTGATTGTGGGGGGAAACTCGCATGCACCGCCTATGGGGCTCCGCCAGACACGTTAGCTGAATTTGGGCTTAACCAATATGCTAACCAAGACTTTTATGACATATCACTAGTAGACGGGTTTAACATACCGATGGATTTCGTGCCGACCTCTAACGGTTGCACTAGTAACATACACTGTGCAGCTGATATAAATTCACAATGCCCGAACGAACTGAAGACTACTGGAGGGTGCTATAACCCGTGCCAAGTTTTTAAGACCGATGAATATTGTTGTAACTCAGGCAGTTGTGGGCCCACGACATATTCAAAATTCTTCAAGAATTTATGCCCTCAAGCTTATAGTTATCCGAAAGATGACGCAACAAGCACATTCACTTGTCCTGCCGGTACCAACTATCAGGTTACATTTTGCCCTAGCAGCTAGAGACTGTAGGGTAATATGGAGAGGGATAAATGAACATTAAGTTGTTACATAATTATATATCAGTAAGGAAATAAAGAAAAGTCTTATGCACATCATGAGATTTATTGAACTTTTTCATTATTGAGTACCGCGGTAGATTGATGTAATGGAAGTTCATTTTGGGGTCTGTTTTTTAGTTTCTGCATCAATTCAAATATCAATCTAAAGTGATGTGATTAATGGTAATATTTTAAAATTTTAAATGTAAAAGTACTATTTGTAAGAAAATAATACATTATATCTTTTATCACAAACGGAAGTTTAACTCTTATGTACAATCAATATTAAAATTTTGTACACTTTCATCATAACTAAGTTAATCGAATAGTTTGAGATGCTGATTGGATTTACATTAATAGGAAAATTTACAAAAAGAATTGCATTATTCCAAAATTCCAAAAACAATCACTGTAGTATTTATCAATATTAATGACTACTTTTGATTGGACGCTCCATTTAATATTAATGTGAATAAACCTAATATGTCGTATAGAACATCATGCATTTTTTGTAACTATAACCGCATATAATTTTAATTCTATAGTGTGTAAATACTAATATTTTCTGAAACATATAGTATATAATTAATACAAAAAATTATTCATAGGTATCCACATATCCTTTTTTACAAACAATATTATATTTTATTGCTTTCAACATATATGAGATCATATCATATTTTTTTTCATAATTTACACATTAAGAAATTTCATTCGTTCTATGATTGCGAATTCAGTTATGTTGGAACCCCGTCATTATCCCCTAAACATCATTAATATATCATCATACATAATCTTATAAAATATGAATTATTCCAATTGACATTCTTATCAAAGTGCATCTTTTTTTACTTTATGACATCAAAATATCATACAATAAGTAATTTCAAGTGTATCCTTGTAATATCTAATAAATTTACATATACAATAAAAATGGTTATTAAAAATATTCTTTTTAAGAAAAATTTATGACCCCCAAACTGCAAGCATGCATGAGGAAGAGACCGCGAACCATCTGTTCACTACATGCCCTTATGCAAGAAGAGTGTGGGCTAATGTCCAAACGAGACTAACTACAACAGCTCCAAATCCATGAAACAGCTCTTCGCCATTGGACCAACAATCGAAAAAAACTTCAAATAGACCAAGCAAGGGAATTGTAGATGGGAATTGTGGAAGGAATGCAACCGTCGTATCTTCCAAACAAACGAAACAACATCTTCTTTTATCTTCACTATGGCGTGGAATAAAGCAAAGCAATGGTTCAACTTCTGCTAGGGCCGTTTAGATCCTTCGAGGAAATAGTAAATGTGGGAAATTTTATTTTATGTATCTGATGTAAGGTAAGATGTGGATCCTTTTAGCAACCAAAAGAGGGGAGTGTAAAACTTATTTTCATTTAATAAAATTTGCAGGAGGTAGGCAATCGCCTACTTTCCATAAAAAAAGAAAAAATATATGTGTGTAGCAAGGGTCCTGTCTAATTTACAAACATGCTATATATCCGGCCAATACACACACAATAACAGCCCCACATGGTCGAAAGCCGATTACATATTCTCTAACTTGTGGTCGATCTTTCAATGATTATGCATACCTAAAAGACAAACTTATTTCTACGAGAAGTTTGAAACTATTTCAAATTCCATAAGCAGCCAACAGTGACTTTTGCAGTCATCTGTAACCATGTCAAAGAACCATAAATCGAGCCCCTAAATTTAATTGTTAGCTACAACAATAGTCGAAAGAGATGAGGCACGCCAAGCTGAGTGTTTTTTAACAAATATATATAGTACGTAAAATTATGAAGAAAAAAAGTATATTGGACAAAATTGTACAGAGCTCAAGCAAAGGATATATCAAGAAGAAGTAATATTGTATATATTAATATATACTATTTTTTTGAAGGAACGGCAGCCTATTACCTGATCCGTTCATTTCATTAAAATAATTAAAAGTTACAAATTACAAGTTTCAAGATATGAGTACATAGAATAGAGCAAGCACTACAGAGAGAAAAGATGAATTACAAGACTTGACACCAGAGATTAATTAGTTCTAGAGTCTACTTAACTAGAATCTTGTGTGGCTTCTTCTTGGGTGTAAAAATTCACGCGTTTCTTTCTCTCCATAAACAACACCAAACCACGGCACAAGTAGCATCCCACTTTGAATTGGATTCCACATCAAGTAATCTCCTCTAAGATAGCCAGAATTGCTGAGTTGTTGTAGAAAGCTGATCATGTGGATTTACCTTCACAAACTCACAATTTTAATGCAAGAAGAACAACTTTTTTTTTCTTAATTTTTCTTAATATATTTCTTTCTTCTTATCTCTTACAAAATAAAATAGGTTCTATTTATAGGCTAAATGGTTTATGCATACATGAATCACATTAAACCCTAACATTATACTCACACAATTATCCAAGTACATGATCCATATTTCTAGATGGTAGATACATGTATTACAATTCTCTAGATGAATTTACATAGAAAAAACACAAATATTATTTCTTTTGGCTTGGGCTTATCAACAAATTCCTCCCTTAAGCTCAAGCCTATTCTTCATCCAGATCATCGCCTTACAGTTTTCAAACAATGCCGTCGGAAGTGGTTTCGTAAATATGTCAGCCACTTGGTCATGACTTGCCACATGACTTACTCGCACATCACCTTTCTTCACCCGCTCTCGGATGAAATGAAAACGCACATCAATGTGCTTACTCCTCTCATGATGTGTTGGGTTCTTTGCTAACTCGATTGCGGATTTATTATCGACTCGTATTTCGGTCGCCTCGTGTTGCGTCAGTTTCAACTCGTGCAACAAGTTCCTTAGCCAAGTTGCATGGCATACACACCAAGATGCTGCTACGTATTCCGCCTCGCACGTCGATAATGTCACTATTGGTTGTTTCTTTGAGGACCATGTGAATGCCGTTTCTCCCATGTAAAACACATACCCCGATGTGCTTTTACGATCATCAACATCTCCGCACCAATCGCTATCGGAATATCCCACTAGCTTGAAATCTTCGGCTTTGGAATAGAATAACCCAAACGATTCAGTTCCCCGAATATACCGCAAAATTCTCTTTATCGCTTTTAAATGCGTATAGACCGGCTCCTCCATGAATCGACTTACAACTCCAACACTATAAGAAATGTCCGGTCTTGTGCATGTGAGATAGCAGAGACTCCCAACTAGACTTCGGTATTTGGTCACATCTACTCGTTCGCCACCGTCAAACTTAGAAAGTTTCGAGCCGGGTTCCATCGGTGTCAATACCGGGTTGCAATCCGCCATTTTGTTCCTTTTCAGAATTTCTTTTGCATATGTTTCTTGTGACACAAAAATCCCAGTCTTTCCTTGTCTAACCTCCAGACCAAGAAAATACTTCATCAAGCCCAAATCCGTCATCTCGAACTCCCGAGTCATCACGCTTTTGAACTCCTCTATCATCTCACCATTGTTCCCCATAAAGATGAGGTCATCAACATAAAGAGCGACAAGGAGCAAATTGCCTTCATTCTTTTTTACGTATAGTGCATGCTCGTATGGACATTGAGTAAACCCGTTCTCCTTGAAGTAAGTGTCAATGCGAGTATTCCAAGCCCGAGGTGCTTATTTTAACCCGTAAAGTGCCTTCTTCAATTTCAGCACCTTCTTCTTTTCCCCGATTTTCATGTACCCAGGTGGTTACTCTACGTACACCTCTTCTTCTAGCACGCCATTCAAAAATGCTGACTTGACGTCCATTTGAAAAATTTACCATTTGAATTGAGCTGCTTGAGCTATGAGAAGGCGAATCGTCTCCATTCTTGCAACTGGGGCAAAGACTTCATCATAGTCTATCCCCGCCTTTTGTCGATAGCCCTTTGCAACTAGCCTTGCCTTGTACCGCTCTATCTCGCCTTGAGCGTTCATCTTCTTTTTGTATACCCATTTTACTCCTATGGGCTGACTTCCTTTTGGCAATTCATCCAACTCCCAAGTTTGGTTTCGCTCTATTGCTTTTATTTCTTCATTCATGGCTGCTTGCCACTTCTCATTTCGTACCGCTTCCTCAAATGTAATTGTTTCAGCATCCGCCAAAAGACAAATTAAATGTACCTCACTTGTCGAGTCGTATAAATCTTGCATGCTTCGCATCCTTGGTTGTCTTGGCTCATCTTCAACATCAGATGGTACGGGGCTAGTCGGTATAAAGGTTGATGCCGGTGATTTTCCTTTCTCAGCCTCATCTAACTCGGACTTATCATGTGTCATCTCATCTTTGTTATTCCAATTCCACGCGCTCACTTCATTGACATGTACGTCCCGGCTCTCCATAACTTTCTTTCCAATTGGGCCGAAGAGCTTGTATGCCTTTGTTTTCTCGTCATATCCAATGAGCACGAACTTCTTGCTTTTATCGTCGAGCTTAGTCCTCCTTTGATCCGATACGTGTGCATAGGCCGCACTACCGAATACTTTGAAATGTGATACAGTCGGCTTTTGACCAGTCCAAGCCTCTTGGGGTGTTATCTCACCTAACTTCGCATGTGGGCATCGGTTTTGTATATACACGGCACATTGTACCGCCTCGGCCCAAAATTCTTTTGGCATACCCTTGCTTTTCAAGATCGACCGAACCATGTCGAGGATGGTCCGGTTCTTCCTCTCGGCCACACCATTTTGCTGAGGAGAGTATGGTGCAGTCAAGAATCGCTTAATCCCATACTTCTCGCAATAACTCGTGAAAGCGGTTGACATGTACTCCCCGCCTCTATCCGACCGTAACGCATTGATGTAAGTCCCGGTCATCTTCTCGACTAAAACCTTGAACCTTTTGAACACTTCGAGAGCCTCAGATTTTTCCTTCAAAAAATAAACCCATGTCCTCGTATTATCGTCAACAAATGTGATGAAATATCTTTTCTCACTGAACGATTTGGGTGTAATTGGGCCACATATGTCGGTATGCACCGACTCGAGAGGTCTTTTTGCTCGGTATTTTGCCTTTTTCGGAAATGAGGTCCTTGCTTGCTTGCCGAATAAACATCCTTCGCAAAACTTGGTGATGTAGTCCGTGTCTGGTAACCCATGGACCATGTTCTTCTTGGCCAACTCCTTTAGGCCACCATAATGAAGGTGACCAAACCTTAGATGTCACAATGCCGATTTGTCCTCCATATTGACTTGTAGACATTTTTCCTGCACATTTCGCAAGTTGAGCTTGTACATGCGATTTTTGGCCATTTCAACTTGTGCTACCATGCGTCCTTGATTGTCTTTTAATTGTAGTACCCGATTTTTCATGAATATCAAGTATCCCTTCTCCATGAGTTGTCCCATACTCAAAATATTGCTCTTAAGATCAGGTACGTAATAAACATCCTCGATTGACCCTTCCGTACCACCTTTTTGTAAATAGTGAACCGTACCTTGACCTTTTACTTGGATCTTTGATGCGTCTCCGAATGACACGTGTCCATTTTCAACCTCTCGCATCTCCTTGAATAGGTGCTTGTGCCCGCACATGTGGTTGCTTGCACCGGTGTCGAGGTACCAAACTGTATCGTCATCGGTGTTGATATCGTTGTATGCCATCATGAGAAACCCATCTTTCATCTTATCCTCCGTGACAAGGTTGGTGTTCTCCTCCACTTTTTTTTCGGCATAGCAAACTTTTGCGTAATTCCCGACCTTGCCGCAATTGTAACACTTGTCGGAGTTGCAGTCCTTCGCATAGTGACCGTATTTGCCACACTTATAGCACTCGACATTATAGTGATTTCACCGGCTGCCTCTCCCACGATCAGGTCCTCTACCTCGCCAATTTTGTTGGCTTGACTGCCCCTTCTCCTCATAGTATCCACCTCGACGGCGGCCTCTACCACCGCGATCATTGCTGCGACCTCCATGGCCACACCCTCTACCACGAAAGTTTTGAGTGTAGAGTGCCTTTTCGTCCTTGATAGGCATCTTGGCTTGCAGCACTTCGTCAAACGACTCGTTCTTCTTCTTCTTGCGTTGCTCGTGTGCCTCTAACGACCCAGCGAGATCGTCAATAGTTAGCTCCTCTAGGTCCTTTGATTCTTCGATGGCGCACACGACATTCTCGAAATTGTCGGTTAGCGACCGTAAAATTTTTTTCACGACCCTCGAGTCCTTTAGAGTTTCACCATTAAACTTGAGCTGATTTACCACGGTTTGCACACGTGTGATGTAGTCGGATACACCTTCTGACTCCTTCATCTTCATACACTCCAACTCGCCGCATAGAGTTTGGAGTCTTACTTGCTTTACTCGGTCGGTTCGCTTGAAAACTTTTTGCAATATATCCCATGCTTCCTTGTCCGTTACCGCGCTTGCTATCTTTTCAAAATCTGACTCATCAACTACTTGGAACAGCATGTATAGCGTTGTCTTGTCATTCATTCGCTTTTGTTTCAACGCCTTGATTTCACTTATTGTCATATCGTCGGTATTCTCTGGTTTGGTGTAGCCATTCTCGACTACGTCCCATGCATCTTGGGCCCCGAGTAGTGCTCGCATCTGGATGCTCCAGTTGTTGTAGTTAACTCTCGTCAATCGTGGCAGTGACATACCCCCAAACGACATTCTCCCGGGATTCGCCATCTGCTCTGATACCAATTTGTGGATTTACCCTCACAAACTCACAATTTTAATGGAAGAAGAACAACTTTCTTTTTTTTAATTTTTCTTAATATATTTCTTTCTTCTTGTCTCTTACAAAATAAAATGGGTTCTATTTATAGGCTAAATGGCTCATGCATACATGAATCACATTAAACCCTAACATTATACTCACACAATTATCCAAGTACATGATCCATATTTCTAGATGGTGGATACATGTATTACAATTCTCTAGATGAATTTACATAGAAAAAACACAAATATTATTTCTTTTGGCTTGGGCTTATCAACAGATCAAACCCCCCATGAGGCTCGAAGGTGTGTCCAAACCCAAAGAGGTGATATGTCGTCTCGAGCACCCGATTACAAAGCGGGCAATATCGTTCATGTGGCCAATGGCGTTTTCTTAAATTTTTCGCCGTGAGAGCTTGTTATTGAATGCGAACCAGGCAAAGATTTTAATTTTAAGTGGGACTTTCATCTTCCAAAGCGATCCCTGCCATTGGATATGAATACCCGAGTCACCTTGCCATTGGATATGAATATAAGAGTCACACATTGTGTTGTATGTGGAATTTGAAGAATAGTATGGTTTGGAGCTCCATCTCTACACACGCACACCTTCATGTCAATCGTTGTGGCCGAATGATAGATTGGGGATAGTTGGAGAAGGTCCTTCAAGAAGTATGATAGGTGGTGTTGTGGAATGTTAGAGAGATCTTGGGTGGAGTTGGCTCCGTAGAGGGTCAATATGGAATCCTTCCAAGCTCGGTTTGTCTCCATAGCCATCGCAACAAGAGAGCTTGATTGTGGAGTTGAATGTTGGGGATACCAAGACCACTACCATTTCTTCTCGGTCGACAAAAATTGGCCCAACTAGAGAGGCAATGACCCCTGGAGCATTCTTGATCTCCTCACCAAAAGAATGCTCTAGTAAGTTTATTGATTTCATTTAATATGTTTTGTGGTAACAAGAAATTTTGCATCGTGTATGTGGGAAGTGCCGCTAGTATGAATTTGATTAGGGTTATTCTCCCTCCATAAGACAAGATTTTGCCCTTCCATGTAGCCAAGCGGCTTTGGATTTTATTTATGAGAGGTAAGAAAGTGATCTTTTGAGGATTCTTGTAAGAAAGCGGGAGCCCAAAATATTTAATGGGGAGGGATTTTTTGTTGCAAGGTAGAAGCAGGCGATAGTCGCATGTAGATGATGCGGGATCGCAATTGGAACAAAGGCACTCTTGTTCCAATTTATTTTAAGATCGGGCATCCGAGAGAAATGCTCTAAAGTACGATTAATGAGGTGGACTTTTGTTGGATGCGCTTCTATGAACAATACGGTGTCGTCTGTATATTGTAATACTTTGGGAGCCATAATAACGGCGCATGTTAATAGGGTGTAATATTTTGGAGTAGTGCTTGCAACACATCTACGGCGATATTAAAAGGGGGGGGGGATCACCTTGGCGAACTCCTCATTGGTCGAAGAAATATTCCCCTTTAGCGCCATTAACTTTAATGGAGGAGCTCGAGGGAGAGAGAAGGAGGTGAATCCATTGTGTCCACTTAGAAGGGAAGCCTTTATGAGTAAGAATGTTGAATAAATACTCCGATCAAATATTATCAAACGCTTTCTCAAAGTCAATTTTTAACATGACCGCGAGAATCTTATGGTTGTGATAATTATTTAGAATTTCCCTAGTGATGAGGAGTGTGTTAGTAGTGTGTCCCATGTCAATAAAATATATATTGTAAATGTTATATTTTGAGATATTTCAATAATATGAGTGTATGTGTTATTTTAATATGATTAAAATTATATGAATATGCAATTCAACTTTATGTCATCAAATTATGTGACTTTGATAGTAAAACTATAAAGTATTATGAATGTTATTCTAAAATTGTCCTTGATCATTCTGTTGGGTTTCAGACGTGCATAACGCAGCGGAAAAATAAAAATTTCGTCCAAAACCAATCCGAGGATCCGTGCGTATCGGTTAAATCAAAGAAATAAATCTTAAAGATACCTTTCGGATTACGCTTAATCCGTGACGCTCAAACCATGCGTGTTGTCCATGCGCCTCTAAACCGGTTACCGTCCTGTTTCGTCCGTCTAGGCCGTCTAGGTCGGATCGTGCGGAATTCATCTACCACACACACAATCAGTCTCCACCAAACCTCTCATTAAACCGTTCTCATCTTCTTAGGCCGAATAGATCACAAGCGCCGAAAGTACGAACGCCTCTACCGGTGTCCACACGAAGAAACTTCTTAAAACGGGAAGAAGAACAATATATATGCTAGTAGCTTGTTCTCCTCTTGCATAAGAAAACTCTTCTTATTTTATCTCACAAAAGATGTATATAATTTCTCTCATATAATCGCACTCTTTCATTTTTGTCATACAAAAGGAAAGCACCCTTTCATAATTTTGTCATACAAATTAGAAAGTATATTTTCTCTCTTTTGTCTCACAAAAGAGAATGAGAAATAATGAGAGAGAGAATGATGTGTTGTGTATTGAATTTGGAGTCATCTATGTCCTTATATAGAGGTGAAGAGTCATGTCTCTTCACACTAAAAGATGTGTATAACATCACTCATCATTATCCATATGCCATCATCTAGACTCTTCTAGATTACATGATCTTTTGTGCTCATAGTCTTTATATACATATATATCATATCTTATCTTATCACATAAGATGACAATATATTCTGTGACATTCTTATGCAACTCATCATATAAGTCGCTAGGATTTTCTGCGCCCGTTTCAGTTTGTTATTTGTGTGTGACCCTGTAGGTTCACTTAATATTGGCAATAGACTTGACAGTCTATAAATCATGAGCGGACTCTAGCAAGCCATCATGACTACCCAATTTAAGTGAATATCGGTGATCCGATTTACCTAATCAACAATCACGTATTTAGTCCTTTTGTCACGCGATATCTATATCGATCATAAGGCATGTAATACATCATCCTTATATAAATCGATTAATATTTCTTGATCCCAAATTAAACTGAACAAGAACAAATGACATTAATAACTCTTATTAATTCATTTGAGTATGGCCATACATTTCTTCAGTTCAATTCATCAAGAGGCCTAAAGATATCTCTCTCATTTATGAGAGGAACAAATCCCATCTTGATTGCACTCATTATTAATTTTTGGTGGATAAGCCTCTTCTCCAATAATTGGTAAGTCTATTAATGTTTATATCACTTTTCATTTTTTAGGCACACATTTATAAAACAAAAATTAGTCGTTAATTTCACAGAAAATACAAAGCACTTTGAATATTTAGATGGGAATAAATGCAAATTATGAATATGCAGTAAATGACTTACCAAAATTACTATTAATTGCTGAATTTGTCTCAACTTCACCTAATTAGCCCCAAATTGAGTATAAACATTCTAAAATAAACTCAATTAAGAGATTAAAACCAACCGATCAGTGCTTATTATCAAAATGGGGGTACTAAAATAACAAAGATGGAAATACTAATTAAAGACGGAAAAATGAAGAATAGGAAAATAAAATAACAACTAGAAATATATAGGCAAAAAAAGAAAAAGACAATTTAAAGACGAAAATATGAAGAATAGAAAAAAAATAAAACATAAAAATTAATAAAAATCAAAAAATACTAATTAGAATAAAGTATTAAAAATTATACCTTTTGAAATCTTTTATATTTTTGAAATAAATGAAGGAAATATTTCCATCTATGCCCATCTTCAACTCAACATCAAAAAGAATAAAAAGTCAATTTATATTTGGATCTGAATTACTAAATCTCATAAACAGTCCATTAATGATGGTAGTAATCGGCAAGCCAAGTGGTAATTGGCAGAATATATTGGAAGCAGAAAAAAGAGTTTTGTGTGCTGGGATTACACCTATATTTATAGACGAAACACTGTTCACAATCCCCCCCCCCCAAAAAAAATCAAAACTAGTTTCAAATTTAATTTGACCCCAAAATCCAATTTTAATTGTGATTAGACATGACATTTGCTGATTGTCAGTACAGATAGGACATATTCCTGCTGATAATCAGTACATATGGAACATATTCCTGCTGATAATGAGGAAAATAGTAGGAAAAAAATCCTCAAAACTGCAGCATGATTTTTTTTTCTGATTACTACATGGTATTGTGATGTTTTGTGATGTCACGGTCATAAAAATGTGACATTCTGGGGACTAAATAGATAGACTCATATTTATATATCTATAAAGGCAAGTATTATATGAAACTTTTTTTGTTCAAATGGTCCTATCTTCTGTTGCCATACATGAGGTAGGGCTCGACCCTTATATTTTCTCTGCTTATTTATGTTGAGCTGATCCACATAGTGGGACCCGTGGGAGCTAATTTGTATTGCAAAAAGTAGAGTCTAAGATTTTCTGTGGCATTCTTTTATAAAAGAATATAGTACACCTCATAATATTAATATTATGTATTTTTAACTCATTTCATTTTATTATATACAACTATAAAACAAATTATTTTAGTATGAAATAAAATAAAAATATACCAAATTTACACTCCAAAATCATCAACTATCAATTAGTTAAATAAAATATCAATTTTATCTTAGAATTTCATATAATATATATATGATTTATATTTAAATATCTTATATGATTTTTACTTATTTTTACAAAATAAAAATACTAATATCTAAAAAATACTTATTATTTGCAGTTTATGTAAATCTATAGTGACCAACTTAGGAAATATACTATATAAATATAAAATTATAATCTGAAGTGGAGCGAGAGTTACTCTAGTTAAATACAATATTGGGTTCAACATAACGAATCTAAGATAGAATTGCACTTCTCGGTGCAATGAAAATTCTCCTTCATAATTTTTAAAATCTAAGTGAAGGCTAGATTGGAAGGGTGGTGTGTCATGAGGGTATATGATAAAATAGCTTTCAAAATTATCCTAAATTACTCAGTTTCAATCGCAAGCGTAGGATCTATGCGTAGTACTTTAGGTGTCGAATTCACTACGAGGAGTAAATATTTTTAGTTTTTTTTAATGCAGTTCGGGTTAAATCATTAAAGAAAAATTGGTCGCTTATCGAATCATGAACTAGGTTGTCACAATCCTTGTCCATGATAGTAGGTAATCTTAAGATGATAAAAGAGGATTCTAGTGTCAAGCTCTTTCGTAGATCTCCGTCTAATCTCTCTCGCCTTTGTCGGTGTTGTTCTTATTTGTACTTAGCAAGGGGTCCTTCCTTGTATGATGGGTTTGACATCCGCCTTACTCAGGTTCTCCCTCGTCTGGAGAGTTGTCAGTTATCCTCAAACTGTTCTGGATTCAAGAGCCGTGATGTGTTTTGGCAAAGTCCTTTCTGAGCCAACTCACCACGATCGCCGAACTTTGTGCGTGAAACGCAAGGGTCTCTCACTTGTCCTTGCGCGGAGGGCTCTCACTTAATTCTCCTCAAGCAGGCCTTCCAGTCCTCCTAACTCCTTGACACAATCTCCAAAGTAGAACGACACTTCTGTCCTCGCTCTACCAAGTTATGTTTTGTTGTTCGAATCGGCAGAGTTCTACCTCCAGAGTCTCAGAGACCTAGTTTCTACCGGCTTACTTTCCTGCTAACTTGTATACCCGAGATAAGTCTCGGTTTAGAGTGGAAAAAAAAAACATAAAACAATATACCAAGTTCATAACTCAAACAACATAGGCAAATATGAGGTTAAAAAGACATTGATACCACTATTCGAACTCAACCTTAAAGGGATTTCGTTATGAGAGTACATAACTAAATCCAAAAGATAAATAAAGTGATACATGAAACAGTACGAACTTGTTTGCCTTTCTCTTACAATAAAGCTCAGCTCCTACTACAAACTACGATTTATTACCATCGTATGCAATATTTCTCTTATTATACCATCATATGCAATATTTCTCGCAAATTGGAAACCTTCCGTACGGAAATCTCCTTACTTAGATTTGCAATAATTTAAATATCGCGATTCCCCACGCAATCCTTATAAATCCTTTGGAAAGGGTTCCTAACTGTGATCTCCTTGATCTTGATCATTACGCAAATCACTACAATCTAAAACCTTTTTCCTTTGTCAACGACGAAAGTTGTCCTTTCATACTTCGCGATAGGAAGATATTCCATTATTTTCCACCCTTCAACGAACTCGGACTTCCCATGTGCTCTTCTGATACGGAATCCAAGACTCCGGACAATCTCGCGCGCGCTTTACGCGTATTAAATCCTCAAGCCAATCCGGTCCCCGAAATCCCTAACCCTAACCCTCATGTTGAACCCGCTATCAACCAAGACCCGCCATTGGCCACCGAGGTCGAGCACCATGATTTTGACGATGACGACGCCGTTGACTTCGACTACACAACTAGTACTACAGACCAAGTGCTACGCGTTATGGCCTGTCGCCAAACAAGGGATCTCGCGGCTCTTCTTGACGGCGAACAAGAGTTACGCATCCGCCAAGATGAGAGCGAGGCCCGGTTCGCGGATTATGTTCGCCAAAATAACCAAACGTATCAAGACCTTTCTCGGATTCAACACGAGAACTTTCAAACCCTTCTCTCGGCTTTTAATGGCTGATATGCTCCCGGTTCCTCTTCCTCCAATCCTAACCCCTCTGGCTTTGGCGGACCGGCCGAGTAACCCGTGACCTTTCTCCACTTTTAACCTAAACCCTAGCTGCGTTTTGCTCTCCATTTTCTTTCTTTTTCGCTCATGACTTTATTTTACTATTATGTTATTTTCTCATGAACTTATGGTTTGTATTTTGCGCAGTTGTAGTTCTCTTTTTCTTTATTTTGAACATGTAATGTAATGTAGTAGTCATTTGAACTTCTTTCAACCTAAAATTTCAACTCATGTGTGCATGTGGTTCTAATTATTTTCTTTAAACAAAATTAAATCAACAATTAAATAAATGTACTCAAATTAAATTTCATGGGTTATTAACTTCAGGGGGAGTACGTGTCGAGGGGGAGTTCATGCCTTTCGATCGTGTTCCCTTTTGCATGTTTTTCAAAAAGGGGGAGAATAAATTTAAATTTGCCAATTTATCGGAATAGTTTTGAAAATCATCAAAAGGGGGAGTTTGTTATTCGCAGTTTGATGATATTTAAAACTATTCCGAGCTACTAATATATTTGTGTGAGAATGTCTTGAGCCAGCTAGTCGAACGAACAAGTTCTCGGAAATGACTCGGTCGCATCCTGCCTATCTCAGAAGAACAAGAAGTCGTCACGCATGCAAAATTTTCAAGAGAGTATTTCAAGAAGTGGGAGCAAGCTTCTTAGTCTTCATGTTAGTGTAGTTTGGTTAGAAGTTTAATTGCTATTAAAAAGAGAGTAGAATCTGCAAAATAATGATTTTTTCGTTAGGTCCATTGACAACGGAAGTAGTCTGTTGCCAACGGACTACTGTGTTGACAACGGAACTATCCGTTGGTGAACTTTTCGTCCTGACTTCTTTCTGGCCGAAATTATATACAGTCCGTTGGCAACAGAAAAGTTCCGTTGGCAACGGAACATTTCCGTTGACAACGGATCAGTAGGAATTTAGCTGTTTGACTTGAAATATTCCTTGATTGCCTTCTGTTTTTGGCAGTTTTTGAGCGTGTTGCTCGTTGGTTTGTTGAAGTTCAAGAGATCGAGTTTGTAACTTATTGTTCCACTGGCCGTCAAGAGGTTATTGTAAGGCGACAGTGGTTCGAGGTCTTGTACGATCTTGTTTGTTAGTGGTCATCAGAGCCGCAAGGCAAGTCCCGGAGAGTACCCAACTCGTGAACGCGACAAGGTCGCCAGCGAGTAAACGGGTGGTTAAGGCTAACGCAACCACTTCGCCAAACTCTGTCATCAGATCTGGCATTCGGTATCTCATTTTTATTCCTATCTACTTTATTTTCTTGTTTAATTAGTTTCTTTGTTAATTAGAATTTAAACAACCATCAAATAAAGTCTAAAATAATAAAAATATAAAACCCTAAGAATTAAGTATAATCTTCACGTTTCCGCACGTTTAGGCCTATTAACCCCCCCCTCTCTTTCATCCATTCTCTCAAATCACTCATTCTCCCACTCTCCTTAACTTATAAACCACTCTCCATTCATCTTCTCTAACCTCTAAAATCTTCATTAATGAGTTTCAAGCTTTCTTGAGCTCTAATTTTCGTTTTTGAGTGAAATCATGCAATTCGGGGCTGATTTGGGGAAAAGTCGAATCGGTCGATTCTAGCTTAAATACTCAATTAACTTATAAATACTTAAGATAATTATACAAATATCGAGGTACAATTCTACCCTTAGAGGCTGCCGAAATATACAAAGAGAGAGAGAGAGAGAGAGAGAGAGAGAGAGAGAGAGAGAGCTTTGTGAGGTTATTTTTCGAAAAGTATTTCCGGATTCTTCTAGTGGAATCCAGCAATTTCGTCTGTCCGGAGTTTGTGTGGATACGAGTAGAGATTTTCTAACTTGAGAACTTGCGAGTGATCATTCTTCATCCCTAGGAAGAGCAACGAGGTGTGCAGAGTCGCGGTTCAGGAAGGAAAAGGTTACGAGTCGGATTCGTTCAGACCTACATCTGTTTCTCTCTCCCGAATCAGGAAGATCCAAGGTGTTGAACCCATAGATTCTGCTACGTAAATATAGTACATGGCTACGTGTTCGCCAACAAGGATAAGGTACTTACACAAACATTGTTAGATTGAATTAACAATAGGACTACTTTAAATTATTGAAAAGTAGAAGGACTTTCCTACAAGTTTAGTTAATGTAGGGGCAGTTTTTCCGGTTTAATACAACATTATATTGTAATAATATTATGTAATGTAATGACAATAGGCCAGAATAAATTCAAAGTTATTTACTTTGTTTATCTATAATATTAGAAAATTATGTTGTGATATTTGTATAATTATCTTAAGTTGTTTAATTCAAAGTTAGAATGATGAACAATTATTCTTGATTATTACAATATTATTTCATTTAAATTTTATTTTTATGTTGATTTTACTTAATTATTCTTTTAAAAAAGTTCTTACTGTTTACTTTTTCTATCTTTCAGTTCTTTTTTCTGATAGATCCAATTAGTTTTTGTTAATTTTTCATTGAATCTCAATTTTGTATTCTTTAACACTTTATATTCTCTGTGGTTATATCCATTGTAAATACACGTTTAGATTCTTATGAAAATTAATATAAAGAAAATAGGCCCTAAAGCTGTTTTATGAAATGCCTAAGGGGGTGTTTCCTAATTGAAGGTTTCTGTATAAATATTTTGAGACCGGCTGTAATCACAGCTTTATTATTAACTTCACTTTTTAATAATGTGCACTGGCATTGGAGGCATATAATATACTACAATTATATATAGAAGTAAGTGATATATTACAAATATATCACCACATTCCTTAAATCTGCTTAAATTTTTTATTTACATACTTTCAGTTTGATCAAAAAAGAAAAGAAAAAAAACATTAATGTTGTGGGAAAAACCTAGTGTGGATGACCTTTGTCTTTAGATTTACGTGAGTATAGTATAAAATATCATTACTTAATTGAGTAGAATTAGTGCTGTGCCAATATTAAATATGTACCAGTAAGTAATTTGGTAGAGTCACTTAATTGGTTGTTTAATGATAATCACTATGTTATTAGGCAGAATTACTTATTAAGGGTAATCACTGAATATTGAATATGTTTAGGGTTAATCACTTAGATTTATTAATAAATAGTAGCTTAAGCATTTTATATTAATTGATTTTCATTAGCTGATAAATTTTTGTTAGCTGCATCTGCGATGCATTAGGTAGGGGTGTTCATTCGGTCGGTTCGGTCCAAACTGAACCGAATAAGACCAAACCTAACCGAACTAGACTTGAACCGAACCGAACCGAATAAAAATAGAACCGAACCGAATAAACGGTTTCCAACGTCTCTTGATTGCTCTTTCCCAGTCTGATCCTTCTTGAGAGCGCCTGCCTGGCGTTGTCAGATCTCCTCTTGAATGCCAATCAATCAGTCCGTGATTCTAGCCTTCGTGCTTCTTTCTATGTTTGGACGTCTTTGAGCCGATCCTCTCGAGTCGCGATTCCTTGTGATCTGTTCTGCCAGATCGAGTAATAATGTGCCCGCGGGTGGAACAGCGGTGCAATAACTGCTCCACTCGCTTCGGACTTTACTTGATGAAATTTCAGTCGGCCTACTATGTTTTGAAAAAGAACAGCACAATTTTTCACACTTAATTGAACAATTGAGAATTCAATCAAGTTCAATTTGGGGATAATTTCACAAATCACAACAGATAAATTGTCTCTAAAGCAGCCTCAATCCATTCTTGCTTTTCATCCGTAACGACCAATCAGAATTGAACACATCAGCGAGCGAAATCCTCTCTGTACACTCATAAACATCTCTTTAAAGAAAATGCGGTTTTTAATTGTTCTGACAGGGTTTTATTAGGGTGTAAGAAATTTAATTTGGATCTGCTGCCATTTTCCTATATAGGCTTCCGTGCTGCTGACTATTATCTGAAACGGAACTTATGTAGTTCAAATTTAATTTGGGGCTTAATTTTGTGAGTAATTCTCCTTCAAAAAAAATTTGTGAGTAATTTAATTTGGGGCTTAATTTAATTTGAGGCTTCCTAAGAAATAAGTTTGAGTTTGCTGTCAAGAACTGTTGCTTTAAGGAATCTAAAAAAATAAAAGGAATGAAAATTGTATAAAAATGTATTAGAAAAAAGACAATAGGCACAACAACGATCAATTTTCATTGTAAGTAGAGAAAAATTGAGATGAAAATATAATAATAACAGGTGACTGAGTTACTGGCGAGCATGAAACAATATTCGTATAGAAAACTGAATGCAATTCCTTACGAATAATAAAATGAAATTCGAGAAAAGAGGGAGAACAACGTACTAGAAATGAAATTCCTTAAAAATACATAAATAAAATGAAATTACTGAGACCATCTGCAATGGATTCTTGTGCTCAGTAGCATGTGAACCGCTTTTTCAAATGATTAACTCAAAAAAGGATAGTAACTGCTTTCGTTGAGAGTCGAACTCAAGACCTCCCGCTTACTAAACGGGTGCTCTAACCAACTGAGCTACGAAAGCCGTGTTGGTATAATCTTTACTCTAAATTTACCTGTCTAAATATATACGTCAATAGTCATAGATTCCAGTTCCTTTGCAAGATGAGGGTTTGAATCTTAATAAACCATACCAAATAAGCTGATTATAAATTACGTTTATTAGGCTAAGCTGAAAATAATTGAGCGAAGTATGGACAATAATGTTATTAGTTTATCTCAACACAAGAAATTAAAGTTATATTTGTGCATAAACAAATGTATTTTGTTGACATTTAAAAAGCATTAACTAACTAAAATAAATATTTGGCTCTTTTGAGAACTCAAAATTACATTGGAAATATCTTTGGCCTAAATACAACTCATTCCATAATCATCAGATAAGTGTGCACAGACTCAGATGTAGCCGCAACTACAAAATTCATTTAAATTTCATTTCTAAATTCAGTCCTCAAAAGGTTCTCATCCTCAAATTTATATAGTTGATTTTCTCTAATATCTCACTAACATGCTAGAAACATTGGTACCACAATTTGAATTACCATAGTGGAAACAAAAATTTGATTCATAAATTCTTTGATAAATAGATTCCTTTCTACACAAAATTACTAATGCGTTGTTAAATAGATGCACGAGTCATGCACTGGATATTGGCATGCCATGAAAACATGTGATTCTGTTGAGCAACTATATTAAATGAGCTATTAATCATAACCCATAATCACAACCCAAACCTTCCCACATACACTGACACGCATATACCATGAAAATACCATTCATCAGCCCCGGCGGGGAATGAAACTCCAAATATCATATTATTTGCATTTCGCCCCTAAAATCATAGCAATTGATTCCATGCATAAAGTGCACTTCTTAGGAGGTTCTTCCCACAATTATGCCATTCAGTTTCAGCTCGGTCAATTCGGGTTCCGAGCAACTCGAATTACGAGTCATTCAGGCCACTAACTTACAGATCATTCGAGTATCTGATCTTTTAGATTATGGGTCATTTAAGTCTTCGATCTTTCAAGTTATGGATCATTCGTATTATAGACCATTAGAGTTTTGAGTCGATTAGAGTTTGGTTCATTTTGGGCCAATCGGTTAGAGTTAACCAAGTTCTGGTCCCAATGATCACAATTGGCACTTTGGGTAGGGCCCAATGATTAATTATAATCACTTAACAAGATATGATGTTAGACCATTCTAAGTGCGTGCGTGGACCAATGCTCAATTATAATCTCGATCAACGTACAATAGTCATTGAATATTTGGGATGTGACCTACTTGGTCATCATCAAGACAAGTTGTCATAATTGTACTATCCAAAAATTATTATTTTAAATTGAAATAGTTGAGCAAGCAATCTTGCAAATAAAATATTTCGAGATGATAATAAACATGCATGTGACAATCTAATATATGTATCTATTAATATTATAAAATATCTAGATGGTCCACATGAAAGAGTAGTAAACCCACATGTATTTTGATGAATACACTTAAGGAAATTGGGTGATTCATTCCCAACCCTGGTTTGTGATGTCTTTTATATTCCAATAACAGGGGTGTTTTAGAAATTTCAACATAATGTAGGGGCATTTTGCAAATTACCATGAGTAATATTTATCGAATTCTTTTATACACGGCATTTTAGATTTTCGTTCATCGTTAAGTTTATACATATCTGGTCTTTGAACAGTGTAAATTGGACAGCCAAAAACATGACTCATTACTTTTAAGGATGGATTTATTCATTGAGGCCCCTCCAGTTGCAATAATTCTACAGCAGGAATTTTCATTCCTACACTTTTTGCATGAGCTCTCGTTGCTAGAAATTGGCCCTCTACTAAGTGGTAGAAATAATTGTGGTAGACTGGTTTTAGTCCTAATTGGGACTTTTTTTTGAACCGGCAAAAAAAAAACATTAATTCGAATAATAGCTTAGTTTTTAAATTATTTACGAAACTAGCTGTTTCGCTCAGTTACTGGACGAAACTGAGCCAGTGGCTGGGCGAAACTGTGTTTATTTTGCCAATTTCACCGAGCACTATTCACCGGAAAAAAAAATAAAAAAATTTTGTTACCTGTTTTGCCCTGCCATGGGGCGAAACTCACTTTTTACCGGCAATAAATTTTTTTTTTTGTTGGCAATTTCACTCTGTTATGAGGCGAAACAATATTTTTTAGTTTAATTCAGTGGGAAAAATGAGAAAATTGATATTTCGCCCCGCCATTGGGTGAAACTAATTTTCTATAGAGTCTTAGCTTTTACCAGTTAACTGCTTGTTTGATAGTGCTTATGCAACTATCATTGATCCTGCTTTCAAATAAATAAATTAATTTTTTAAGATAAAAAAACCTAGTTTTATAGTCTAGGTCTATAAACACTTGCATTTAATTATGGAACATATTATTAATTTATTACGTGAACAATAAAAAATGAATAATGCTTGTTGATATGAGTCTGTCTCTAATTATTTCTTTGGTAATATAAATAAAATATTTGGAATTATTTTTAAGTGGCGGGGCGAAATATCAAATTTCTCATTTTTTTTCCCACTGAATTAAGCTAAAAAATATTGTTTCGCCCCATGGCAGGGCGAAACTGGCAAAAAAAAAAATTTCGCCAGTGAACAATGAGTTTTGTCCCATGGTGGGACGAAACTGGCAAAAAAAAATACAGTTTCGCTCCATCACTAGACGAAACTAGCTCAGTTTCGCTCCGCCACTGGACGAAACTAGCTCAGTTTCGCCACGGCTAGTTTCACAAATAATTTAAAAACTAAACTATTCTCCGAATTAATGTTTTTTTTTTGTCCAGTTAAAAAGAAAAGCTCCTAATTGGCTTGTTTCTAAGGGTCAGTAATGAGATACGATGAATGGAATTATTACAACAGCTTTCTGCTGTTTGTTTCAGTATTGTATTTCTTGGTACTGAATTGTGCAAATTGGTTTGTTTTTTAAGGCTAAATAATGAGATGAGATGAATGGAATTGTTAGAACAGCTTTCTACTGTTTATCCTATTCAAATTCGGTTTCTTTTTCACTGTTGTATTTCTTGCTGTTCTAACGAAATTCTTTCAACAAAATATTACTTTGAACGAAATAAGACTTCGATATAAAAAGCATTTTTAATCATACTTTTTTAATTTAATAAACTTAACTTAATCTTTGTTTATAATTAAGTATTTGAGAATCCCCTCTTGGATAGTTTGAATTTGAACCCTCCCCCCTATATTTGTTATTGTTACACTACAAACCTGTGACAAGTATGGAATTTTATCTTTACACTGACACTTTTTAGATGAAAATATCTCCTTCGATATTTTTTTCTATATTTTTTTTATATTAATACATTGCAATTATTATATTTTAAAAATCAATTAAATAGTATTAATTTTTTGTGAACTACAAAAGGATATAGAAAAGGAGATCTAAACCATCAGTTATAATAAAATGAAAGCTCGTCTTTTGATTGAGGCCATGAAATGATATATGATGCAGCACTAATTAGAGTAAAGCCAACATTTTAAAATAAGTACTCTCCATTATAATTTGTGACTGGCCTGCAGCCAAGTAAATACTATTTGAAATATTTTGAATGTATAATATTTGTTCCGGTAGCTCCACCGCAATGCACAAAAATGGGTCACAAATAAAAGTCGGGCATATATGTTAAGTTAAATTGCCCTGCATAATTTGATATCTTGAACTTCAATACATGAATTTATTCACTACATAAATTATTGATTATAAATTTGATGTGACGAATTTTCGATCATTATCTAATTTTGATACTTAATCTTATATATATGAACTATAATTTAAAATGTAACTCATTTGTAAAATATAGCAAATCTATTATCAGATATATTTGTACTTTCATAAAAGCAATCTGACAACATCTTAATTCAGATGGATATCCCTGGAGGATCATCCAAAAACACACATGAAGTATGTTAGATGTTTATAGACAAAATTACAGAAGAAAGAATTGAATAAATACCCAAGTGATTGTTGTGAAACAATCAAATATTAATGAATATGTTCAAGATATAATAGACAATGAAAGTCCTGAAGAACTTGATTAATAATTAATGATAACATTAGGGGAAGAGAAACAAGAGCTGGAAAATTTAAGTTATATCTTATATGTAATGCATCATTAATATCTTTCACTTAGATCCTCGAACAAGTTAATATGAACTAGAAGTTCATAAATTTATTAATGTGAAACAACATGCAATTATATTATTTATATTGATGCAAAAATGATTATCATATCATACATTCCAGCATTATGTGCTCATAATTATATTGAAGTACCCTTGGATAATTCTATGTTTGATATATGCCAGAAGCATGATCGACCAATCGGTTCTAATAAATAAAGATCCAAGGAAGAAAAAGGAGCATAATAAAAAAAAGTTAGCATAATTGAAGTTAACGATACTTCTAAAGAAATAAATTCTTCTGAAAAGAATATTAACGATAAAAGAGTAGAAGACATAGATGAGCAAATAACCCCAGAAGAGATTCAGGTATCTAATAATATTAAAAATATTGAAAATGATGAGATCTCAATAAATTATGTCTCTACTAGAATAAATATGGAACCATAACAAAATTAAGATTAATCAAAATTTATTTATGCAATTGCAATTGATATAATAAATAAAAATGAGGATCTAGAATTAAAATTATTTGTATAATGTTGACAGATAAAGTATTGGCCAAATCGAAAGATGTGATTAAAGCATCATTATTTTCACTAGTGAAATATAAAATTGTGGACATGTAGTCCAAACACACTGGCGTTGTATAACAGTAACTTATAAGCGGGTATAACTTATAAGAGGGTGTTTTAAGAATATGTAATGAAAAATTAAATTGTGATATGCAATTATATTTCTAATTTTGTCGTCCCTGGAGGACTCGTTAACTTAGTAGCAAATTATTCATATCTTATTTGATTGCAATATATTAATGAAAATCCCTGAGGATTTAGAATACCTGAAGCATTTCAAACTCTCGAGAGATTTAATCTATTAAATTACAAAGATCTTTGTACTAATTAGTGCAATATTGAGATATGTGATAAAATTGCTATAACAAATGTTTGTTGAATGAATGTTATGTAATTTATCAAAATTACGTTTAGAAAACTATATGTTTACCTTTTGAATGTTGATATATATATTGATGATTTAAAATCGTATGCTACTCTCGAAGAGCTCCAAAAGCTACCACATTATTCAAAAGAATATAAGATTAAATTCTTTAAAGCATAAAATATTATCTTGAATTATAAATTGAATATTTCCCTGAAGGAGTCATTGTTTCATAATCCATCTATTATAATGATATAATGTTGAGAAATCGCATCCATTAAGATCATCAAGATAACTTGTTTGATGTATTAACAATTAAAATAAATGATGGTGAGTTATTTTCATGCATGCATGAGCATGATGATTGTGAAATGAATATCTAACGAAGCTCCTCAAATAATGATCCAGCAGATCTCTTCTTAAGCATATATTAAAGAGATTGAACTTTGTCATCTCACATATAGTTGCATATATGAGGGGGAGAAATAATACGCACTGCACTCTTTTTCCCTTGTCTATGGTTTTTGTCCCAATGGGTTTTCCTAGCAAGGTTTTTAACGAGGCAGCTTTTGTGCGTAATATATAGAATGATGATGCACTCTTTTTCCTTCACTAGGATTTTTGCACATAGGGTTTTACTTAGTAAGGTTTTAACGAGGCATATTTAATATATGAAATAATGAGAAATAATGATAATACGCGATGCACTCTTTTTCCCTTAACTAAGGTTTTGTCCTACTAGGTTTTTCCTTATAAGGTTTTTAATGAGGCAACTTCTAATGCGTATGAAATATGGACATCCAAGGGGGAGTGTTATGAATATAATTAATATGGATGTCCAATACTTAGCCCCTAAGAAAAGATAATTTAGGCAATGCTTGTAAGAATGGAAGGAGTTGTGGCAGGTTATTTACTATTGTATATTTTATTATATTTAGGTTAGATTATTTCCTTTATTGTAATTCTAAATCAGGCAAGAGATTTTTTAGCCAGCACTCACCCTCTACTTTATAAAGGGGTAGTGGCTATTGTATTCTTAATCCACAATTCAATGAAATTCACTCCTTGCAATTCTCTCTTTTATTATTCTTTTGTTCTTTATTTTATAACACATGTAAATAAATGAGCTATTAATCACAGTAATTGCATTCTAATCCTTCATGAGATTTTAATGTTTATTATTTTTCATTTCATATATAAATGCCTTTGTTAATAAACTTTCCCGCAATTATACAGCTTGATTACACCATTCAGAATGTTAGTGAAAAAACAGAATATTATATATCATACCGATTTTATGCCTAATTTTCCTTTACCAAAATCAGAATCAAATCAATTGACTTTTAAAATATAATAAGTGAAATGTATTACGTCCTAAATAAAAAAGAAATGTATTACATTTAAAAAAGTTTATTGGAAAAAACAATAGCATAAATGCAACTAATTCATATTGTAGGGAGGGTTGAAAATAGATGGGTTCAAAATATTCAAAATAGATAGGTTTTTTTTATTCTCACATATTTTCAAATATTTAAATTAATATAGCCTAGATTATTTTAGTAAAAAAGAATGACAAAAATGCTTTTTATATTCAAAGTATTATTTTGTTGAGGCTAACGCACTGAATACCTAACATTTGCACAATCCACAAACCCTCAGAAAAAATATTTCAGCATGAAATACAAAAACACCGGAAAGAAACAGAATTTGAATATTAAGATAAACAGCAGAAAGCTGTTTCAACAATTCCATTCATTTTATCTCATTACTGACCCTTAAATAGCAAACCACCAATTAGCAGCACTAAAACTAGTCTACCACAATTGCTTCTACCACCCACTCAGTCATCATACAAACTAAAAATCATATCAAATCTAACAACTCAAACATTCTAAACCTAAATCCAGTCAAATCAGCAGCAAGAATAATCAATTATTCTCATTCTTTCTTTCTTTCTTTTCTACGTTGAATTAAGACTAACACGACTTCTAATCCTGCTCGAGCGTCTCACAGTCACTGGCGTCGTCACCTCCTCTCCCTTCACCTAAAACAAAATAATTCAACAAATAATTAGGTACTAATAAACATAACTTAAACAATTAACCAAATAAATAATAAAGAAATAGTTAAATAAATAATATTTAAAAAATCATAATAAATAATAATTAAATCAATAATAATTAAATAATAATAAATAATTATAATAAATAATCAAATAACTTATAACCAAAATATTTTAATTAAAAGAAATCGTAACATAAATTCTTACTTTCTTAGAAGAAATCTTTTCATAAGTAGTAAAGCTCCCAAACGAGTCGATCGACACGTCAGACTCCCGTCTCCCAAATCTCTCCATCGTACCGGTACTGAATTCAGCTTCCATGTCCACACTGGAGGTCTCCATTGAAGAGGTTTTTGCGTGGCTCTCGCTGCTCCCAGAACAGGAATTTGAAATCCCGGATTTCTCCCTCACAGGTGTAGTAGTTATTGGTTTCTCCTTTGTAGGTTGGGAAACGGAATCCCGGTTTTTGTTCTTGTAAGTAGAGAGTAATAACAGAGAACCGAGAGAAGTAATTGCAACAGCTGCAATTATTCCAATTGCACGGTTTGAAATCAATTGTTCTGACAATTCAAAAACAGAAGAAGTCAATTCTTCTGCTGAAACAGCCAAATTGGAGGATCCAAACCCGTTATCCACTTCATCAATACTCTCTTCCTTAACGGGTTCAGATTCAAACCCGTTACTTCCTTCATTAATACTCTCTTCTGGATTCTCAATCTTAACGGGTTCGGATACAAAACCCTTATCCAACCCGTTATCCATTTCATTAACAGCTTCTGTAGAAGAAAACTCTTGCGGATTCTTTTCTGTAACGGACTCAGACCTGAAACCCATTTCGGATTCTTCTTCTGCCCTCTCTTTATCATCATCTTTTTCTTCTATTTTTGTTGATATCTCAAATCTATCTTCCATTTCCTTCACATCTTCATTTTCTATTACTGTTTCCAAACTAACTGTCATGTTTTTCTCTTCCACTTCACTCTGACCCTGCATTTTATTCGAAACAGTCTCTCCATTAAAGATTGGCCAAGCAAGGTTGGAATCCAAACTACCAGTTTCATCTAAAGCTTTAGAGCTCAAGTTTGCCAAAGGGAAGGTTTCAATTTTAATTGGAAAAGGGACTTCACTTGCAAAGAGGTTGGAGAAGTATTGGATTGAGTGGGCTGACCAGTGAGTTAATCTACTGGAGAACTCCATTAATTTGGTTTCAAACGCACCAAAGTGAAAAGAAGAGGATTTGAAATCGGAATTATGGATTTGAACAGGAGAATCTGACAAGGGGAGAAAAATACAGCCGATCAAAAGCATAATCAAAGCTAACGGTGCAATCTTTAGCTTGGTTCGTTCTGTAGCATTTGTAATTGGAATTCGTAATTCTGTTTCAGGCGATTCAATTTCGCTCGAAACTGCCTCGGTTTCTGTCTCCTCTGTTTCAATCAATTCAGAAGGAGGAGAGCTTTCTTCCTCCTCTGTTTTGACAGAAGATTCTAAACTCTCAGAGGAGAAGCTATCCTCCAAATTTCTCGCATCAAACAGATCTAATTCTCCCTTTTTGTACAGCTCGATTCTTGGAATCGGCTTGTAATGCAAGTACTGAGGCCTCGGCGAGAGATAATTCGTTTTTGGGTCGTAAGGCGGGAGAGAAATTGTGGGTTCAGATTCTAATTGGACGAGTTTAGGAACAACTGGAGAGGTTTTCAAGTCGGTTTTGGAGAAATTCTCTTCGATTTGTGTTGTTGGATTTTGATTTCGTTCGGAAAGAACTGCACGAACTCTTGGAGAAGGGAGAACAGGAGATCTCCCTTTGGAAGAAGCGGAAATGGTTGGAGCCATGAAGCCCTTGTGAGAAGAAGAGGGTGAAGGAGATCTCCCTTTGGTTGATGGTTTAGAGAGGCTATTTGGGTCCCTCTCGTTCTCCTTCTGTGAAGAGAAATGCTTCGAATTGAAGCCTTTGTGAGAAGAATCTGTACAAGAACCAACAAAATATTGGGAATTTCAGAGGAATTGTTGCATAATAACGACCAAAGATTGAAGAGAAATGCTTCGAATTGAAGATTTTGTGGAAGAATTAGTGCAAAAATAAGCAAAATATTGGGAATTTCAGAGGAGTTATTGAACAATAACCACCAAAGATTGAGAAATCATCAATAAAATCGATTTTTGTCAACTCTTGAACTGAATTCTTTACCTCTGAACCCAAGACGAAAGAAAAATCCATTCATTGTACAAACCAACAAACAAATAAACCAAGAAACATAAACAGATTCATAAATTACCTGAAGGAGAAGATAATTTGTGGCTATAATGGGACAAATCCACACTCCTTCTGATAGAACTCAAGCTCTCTGGAGTTCTTCCACTCCTTGCAGATCTGTTCTGATTCGGGGAAGGAGACCGTGATGTGAAACCTGACATTTCTGCACCACTTTTCTCTCGCTTTTCTTGGCAGTACAAAGAAGGATCTCTCTCTGGTTTCGAATTTGAGAGGAGAAATGGAAATAAATCGTTTTGGGGCAGGAGAGGATTTTGTGAAGTTATGAGAGAGATTTGTTTTGTTGAGAGAGGTTTGATTTGGAGAATATTTGAGTTTGGATTTGTAACGGCTAGTTTTGAGGGGACCATTTAAAAGCAAGGGAAAATGGGAAATACGTGACCGTTGGATTAATGGACCGTTGGAAAGTTCTGTGAGAATTCAAAATTTTCAACGCTTTTCTGATGGCTGCTTGCATTGTATTTGTATCAGAGCATATATGCAAATCTACCCCCAATATTTTATTTTAATTTTAAGAGATATCAAATGTTGTTGATATTTTTTGAAGTACTCAATGAAAAAAATCAATAAAAAATAAGTGATTATTGTACTTAGTGTATTATTTTCATTTGAGATTTATTGTATTTATATAAAATTTATCAATATTTATCATTTCTGTCAACATCATAAAAAATGTGAGATATATAAAAGGGTAAAATAATTTTACTTTACACAAATTTGTTATTAAAACGACAATTATTGCGTCCACATCATTAAATTTTTAATTTGCCCAAATTAGATCGCTCTATCAAAACTTTGTGGACTATTTAATTAAAGGACTGCCGGCATAGTTTCAAAGTTCAATATAATATGTCATTAGCAAATCATCATGGGCTTGTTCGGTGAAAAGTGGAATAGTGAAAGAGCGGAAGAGTGGAAGAGCAGTTATTCCATTTTATTTCACAATCGCTCGACAACATCCATGAAGTAACAAGTTGGTTTAAAATATATAAATAATACATAATTATTATAATGTCCTTATTCTAATCATACTTTTTGTAATTAATTTTATTATTATTATTTAACCTAAAAGAAAATAATTTTTTTTGCTAAATCCTTTACGCATGACAAGAGAGATGGAAAAAACAAATAATGAAAAAAAGATATGGGAGATGGATCTCTTTAGATAGAGAAAAATGAGTATAATTATCTTCACATTTTAAATATATGATTTCATGAAATTATTATTCAGAATCGGTGGTTTTTCATCCTTATTTTTCTACAAAAAAAATATTTGGAAATAAATAAGAGAAAGAAACATAATATTTACTAGTGTCATGCTATACTAAGGTGAAAGAAAGAAAGTTATTTTTGTCTTATTCCATCGAAGAAAAATCTTCCAGCCCCCCCCAAATGAAAGAAAGAAATTTCATTTTTCCATCTATTTATTCTATTTTCTTTTATTCTTGTTCGGCTGGAATAACCCATTTCTTCCACTTTTATTACAACTCGCCGAACGCCAGTCATATGATGTTTGACTAATAAAATTCATCAAATAAATTTGTACGAAGTGGTCGGTTTAAACAAGCAAACATTGAGACCTTTTGTATTCACATGGTTTACGTTAATTACCTTTTTGCATGGCCTACTAGCACACACGGCACATTTTGCATTTCTTAACTAAATAGGTGAGGCACATTCTTAATGATTGATCACAACAGGCACACAAATTTAAATTATAAATAAGAGAAGAGTTTCTGTAATGTTACACAAATGTGTAATAATAGTAAAAATTTATTATTTAAAATCAATTACAATAAAACATTGGAGGAAATCACATCAGTTATGATAATTATCAGGTTACTTTCTTCTAATGCTTTAATTGTTAAAAATCAATATATTTTGTTACAACGCTACTTTGAAAAACTTTGATTATAGATGATGCCATCTGAACTCACTGTTAAAATAGCAACACTGGATTTCTATATTGTTGTTTTAATTTATTTCTGGATTTTTTTTTTCATGGAGTATATTAAATCAAATAAAAATGACCTTATAATTAATGTTTCGTAAGTTGCAGACATTTTCAAGGACAACGTTGTGTTGTTCAAAGATCTTAGCACCGTAGTAGGTCAGCACACTTATCAGTGCACTACATTCACATTTTGCACCCGAGTTGATTGAGGATTATATATTTAATATATGCGAATGCCATGGCAGAAAAGGCCGAGCTCCACAAGCTCCAGTCGCAATATTTAGAAATGATAGGCATAATGTAGGGTCCCTTTTTGCAAATTTCTCTATAAATCTATTATGACAGACCTCCAAAAATTTAAGCATTTGTTCTTCAATGGTGCCCCGCATGGCTAATGTTTCGACGTGAATGACCCGAGTCGCACAAAATCTGTTGGAACAAAAATAGAAAACTCAAAATTGAATAATAATTAATAAATTTATTTCTTGATGGTCAAGCTAGTATTTAGAACCTTGGGTATGTTATTTACTGCCAAATTGTATTATTTACTGCCAAATTGTATTAATGACAGTTACTACAAATATTAATTACACATTAAATAGGATTAATCTCTTGGTAAAGTAATCTATTTAAATAGGATATAAATAGATGACTGGTCTTAGATGAAAATACAGAGAGATAGAGAGAAAATAGATTATACACCTAAGTGATATATACAAACATATTCTCAAACCTCTTGGTAATGTAATCTATTTAAATATGATATAAATACATGACTGGTCTTAGATGAGAATACAGAGAGACAGAGAGAAAATAGATTATACACCTAAGTGATATATACAAACATATTCTCAATGATCCCCTACATCATCTCAATATTATATTATTATATATATTTTTTATAAACTACGAGTTGGATGTTGAAGAGGCTATTATCAATCATTCTCATGATCGTGCTCTAAAGAATGACACTTCTGGATTATCTTAGGGTATTACACAAAAGTCCGCACGTTAGACGGAATAATGTCTTAGAACAACATTCACACGATCCGGGTAAAACTTTTCATTTTACAACTTATTTTCTATTGGAATATATTATTTATATTAAAGAATTTCATTATTTCAATTTATAAATGCATTTTATAATTTATCAATATCCGAAACTAGATTTTGCTATAATTTGTATTAACACAATCTGTGGGCCCGGCTGACACTGAATTGAACCGTTGCTTCACCATATGTGAAATGCTGGGCTAGGCAGTTACTAGAACGGGCGTGCACATATCACAAAAAATATTCTATTAATTACTAGAAGTTATAATTCAAGTTATATTTCTTTTTAGTAATTTTTCTAATTAAATTCAAAGAAATTAAATTTACAACTCTCAAGTAGGTCAGTGAACATTTTTGACACATGTTTTATTTCAAATGGGTCAATTTGGCAAAATATGACAAGTAAAACGGAAGAAAGAAAGAAATTTGTTGTGCGATGATGTAAAATCACTTAAAATATTAAATTATCATATAATTCACTTTAAAATTAGAAATATTACATGATATATCATGATTTTTCAGAAAAAATATTTGTAGATTTTGGATTAATATTTGTAGATATTGGTCCAGGAGAAAAATAAAAGGAAGGGTAAATAAAATACAGTTTGTCTATCATGGATGTCAAAGGAAAAAAATGCATACAAAAAATAAAACGTCAGTTAGTATATTTCAAAAAGGATAAGCACAAAAATATAAATAAGGTTGGCAAACGTTTCTAAGAGTATGATCATATCATTTCAACCATCAGTCCTGTAAAATCAATAGTTCACATATTTGTAATTTACATGTAAAACCAATAACTTTTTTTTATGTTTTTCATTTTATTTTTCTATTTAATTGGATACATGTTTAAATTAGTACAATTTCGCATTTTCAAATAATTAAAACAAAATAGAAACTAAAAAACTCACATGTTTCATACTTGTACAGAACACAAACGCCTGTTGCCTTGATAAATTCTCTCCTCACTACAGAACACAAACGAAAAGAAGATTAAAAACAAATAAATCCAAATGATTTAAGTCGCATTTTGTAATTTAATTGGCCTTAAAAATTTAAATAAAGTGAAATTCAACATTCAGTCCAACAAGCATTTTCTTGCAACGTAATGATTAACATATTTTCTAAATTGTAGAATATGTACAAACAAGAGATATAAAAAAAACATCCCAGATACAATGATATGAACAAGCAAATTCAGAATACATGTCAAAATTCAAAATTTATCATTATTTTTTATGATATACTTCAGATTTATTAATGACATCATATCCGACCTGGAATTTTCCCCGTTTTAATCCCAACTACATAAATTCATTTGTTAAGAAAAATATACATAAACATTCAACACTGTTTTTCACATGAAATAGTTTCAACTTCGACCTTCAACTAAACGGCTTTACATTCTTCTAATTAAGCCTAACTAGATTTCCTCTCAAACTCAGGACTCATTACAATGCGGATCAAGCCAATCACGAGCCGAGCCCTTCTGAAGGGTCTTATCGTAATTTCCTTCATTCCCGCCCAAAAACTCTTTTAAAATCTCAACCTTATTTTCACGCCCCCGATTTTCCCAACAAATTTCTCATTTGCTTCTCTCCGCTTATGCTTCAACTTTTGCTTCCTCACATTGCTAGGAGCTTCTTGTTGACTTAATGTCTTGCAGGCCTAAACCAGCCATGAAGTTAAAATTATAAATTATAGTGGCTTTTGAATGTATCTTTTACATATGTGTCATATAAGTATCTTTTACACATTTGTCACAACTTGATTAGATTCATAAGAATCATGATTTGCAAAATGGGCCGATTCAGCTGATTCAGATTGGAGCCAGCAAGTGCTCAAAAGATTAATATCTAATTCACACGATTACATAAATAGAATTTTTAATACAAAAACAAATTGATCTGAATGCAAAGAAACAGAATCTAAAGAAAATGAGAGTTAAATACAGACCTCATGAGTTGCAAGACTCATTGTTGTTGCATGTGAGACAAGAGGGTTTTCAAGGCTTTCAGACTTGTGAGCTGATAACCTAGAGGAATTACAAACCTTTTATGTATGTATCTGAAATGATAGAGTCAAATTATCATATTAAATTTTCTTGTTTTAAAATATAACAATATTTGATACTGATTGAATTGAGATTTAAACTTTCTTTATTTTACAGAGCCACAGGTAAATTACAAGTTTGAGATGAAAAGGTATATAATCCTTCATGGACTGCAACAGTGACTGGATTATTTCTGGGTTTTTTTGCTCCTACGGGCATGTAATCGAAAAAAAATTTCTCCTGATAAATTGCTAATCCAGTTCCTTCAGCGTATGCTCAACTTTTGCTTCTTGCCTATTGGATTGCTAGGAGCTTCTTGATTTTCTTTGTAAATATTTGAGAAACTTATGATTTCCTTTTTGCATGATCCACTAGCACACATGGGACATTTTACATTTCTTAACAAATTAGTTGAGGCACACATTCGTAATGATTGATCACAATAAGCACATGAATTTCAATTACAAATAAGTGAAGATTTTCTGTAATGTTAAACAAATGTGTTAGTAGGAAAAAATATCATAATAGTAATAATTTATTATTTAATATCAATTACAATAAAACACTGGAGGAAATCACATTAGTTATGATAATTATCAGGTTATATACCTTCTTCTAATGCTTTTATTGTCAAAAATCAATATATTTTGTTATAATGCTAATTTGAAGAACTTCGATTATAGATGCCATATGAACTCACTCTTTAAATAGCAACATCGGATTTCTATATTGTTGTTTTATTTTTTTTTCCTAAATATTTCATTCCTTTTCCAGTGAGTACATTAAAAATTGCCTTATAAATGTTAAATATGCAACACTAAGTCCAATCCAAGTTTGTAGAGTAGAGAGACGAGATTTAAATAAAACTTCTTTATTATTCTCTCAATAATATTACAATACACTTCACTACTCAATTACTAAACCTCCAAAATTACAACCCTACTACTTCTATATTATTAGACCTCCAACTAAACCACTACAACTCTCACAACACTCTTTATTAGAGAGAGAAATTTGTTTTGTGGCTTGATGCAAATGGTGAGAATGAGACTCCTATTTATACTAGAGGATGGAGACATCTAGACCCAAGATATTTTTGTAGAATTTTCTAGAGACTAACTTACCTACAGCAAAGATATTTTAATAGATGATTCTAGAGTCAAGATATTTTGCTAGCCTTGACTTGATTCTAGATTCTTCATATTTTAGGGCTAAAGTTGGATTGGCTTAGTGTTGCATATTTAACACTCCCCCTCAACACTAAGTCCTCTGAATCGCTGATCGACTGAGCACTCCAAGTTGAGCGCGCATCTCCTCAAACTTCTTTGTGTTGAGACCTTTTGTGAAAATGTCGGCGACTTGCTCTTCCGTCGGTGTCAGTTTCATTTTAATCTCTCCTTGTAGAACCTTTTCTCGTATGAAGTGATAATGCACTTCAATATGTTTAGTTCTTGCATGAAATACCGGATTCTCTGCTAAGTATACCGCCGACCTATTGTCGCAGTGAAGGCTTACTTTATCGATTGGTTGGTGAAGCTCCTTTAGTAGACGGACCAGCCACGTGCTTTCTTGTGCAGCAGTAGCTGCTGCTCTGTACTCCGCTTCCATTGTAAAGAGGGATACGGTAGGCTGTCTTTTGCTACACCAAGACACCGCTTCGGATCCCAAACTGAAAACATAACCGGTTGTTGATCTCCTTGTATCACAATCTCCAGCATAGTCAGCATCACAATAACCGACTAGTCCCCATTCTTCGCCTCTACAGTACATAATACCGTAGTCTAATGTTCCCTTTACGTATCGAAGTATCCGCCTAACTGCCTCCAAATGTGGCTTCTTGGGGTTCTGCATATGACGACTTACTACTCTAACAGCGAAACCTATATCGAGTCTGGTAAGAGTCAGATAGATGAGACTTCCTACCAGTTGTCGATACATTTGGGTATCTTGTAGATCTTTCCCTTCTCCAGCACAAAGCTTTGCATTTGGTTCCATCGGCATAGACAGCGGCTTGCTCTCCAACATTCCATAAGCCTCTAGAAGATCCTTTGCATATTTTTGTTGGCAAAGAAATACACCTTTACTCGTCTTCTCAACCTCAAGCCCCAGGAAATGATTTAATTCTCCGAGTTCCTTCATCTGAAACCGGATAGACAGGTTCTCCTTCGTTTGCCGAATCTCTTCTACGAGATCACCGGTTAAGATGAGGTCATCTACGTACACCAAGATAATAGCGAGTTTGCCTCCAATGTTCTTGGTGAATAGACTCGAGTCTCCTGTCGCCACTGTATATCCACTTTGTACGAGAAACTCTGCTATTTTCCCGTACCACGCTCTTGGGGCCTGTTTTAACCCGTACAATGCCTTCTTGAGCTTGCACACATATTCTGGATGGATTTTACTCACATATCCTTGTGGTTGATCCATGTATATTTCTCGATCAAGCTCACCGTGCAGGAAGGCGTTGTTCACGTTCATCTGCCATATTTTCCATCCCTTGCTTGCCGCAAGTGCTAGGAGAACACGTACCGTTGTCATCTTCTCCACCGAACTGAACGTCTCATTATAGTCCAGCCCGTACTGTTGTGAGAACTCTCGTGCAACTAATCGAGCCTTGTATCTTTCGATTGACTCATTTGTTTTGGTCTTCAGTTTGTACACCCATTTGCACGAAATTGGTTTTACTCCATTCGGTTGTCGCACTAACTCCCACATCTGGTTTTGCCTTAGAGCCACCATCTCCTCCTCCATTGCCTCTTTCCACTTATTGTTCTTTACTACTTCTTCATAAGTTGTCGGCTCTTCAACCGAGTTATCTTCACTGACCGCGGCGTTTGCGTACTTCGGGTTTGGACCCTTGCTCTCGAAGACTTTCTTATTGGCGGGGGTATTTCTTCCACCTCTTCTTGTAGGTCCAGAGTCGTACCTTCACCATCTTCAAATACTCCGGTCTTCCATGGATTCTTGGTTTTTGGGGCGTTTGGATTTTGTCCCTTTTCCATTGTGGACGTCGGTGTCACGACCTCTTCTTGGACCCGGCCGTTGGTTCTTTCCTCAAATTGTCCCTCAAGATCCTCTGAATTTACTTGAATTGCGCCTTCGGTTGGCCACCATGATGAGGCTTCATCGAAAATCACATTTCTTGAGGTGTGGATGCGCCCTGTCGTTGGATCACAACACCTCCATCCTTTTCGTGCATCATCATACCCGAAAAAGATACGTCGAACCGCCTTTTTGCCAAATTTGGTCCGAAGATGATCAGGCACGAACATATAGCACACACATCCGAATACCTTGAAGTGGCTGACTTGGGGTTTGACTTTCCAAAGTTTCTGGAATGGCGAGACATAACCCATCTTCTCTTGTGGAAGCCGGTTGATGATGTGTGCTGTTGTCTTCATGAACTCGGCCCAAAATCTTGCTAGCACATTTTTAGCATGCAACATGCTCCGGCAAATCTTGGCAATATGCCGGTTCTTCCTCTCAGCTACTCCATTCTGTTGTGGGGTGTTGGGGCAGGTTAACTGCCTTCGGATCTTATGCTCCTTCAGATAGGTATCGAATTCTCGATTTACGTATTCTCTTCCATTATCCGTACGGAGACATTGAACTTTCTTGATGAGTTCACTTTCTGTCTTCTCTTTAAACTCCTTGAACTTGGATAACGCCTCCGAGTTTTCTTTCATGAAAAACACCCACACATATCTCGAGAAATCATCAATGAAGGTCAGCATATACTTTGAACCACTTATTGAAGCTTGCTTAATTGGACCGAAGACATCCGAGTGTATTAGCTCCAAAGGTTCCTTAGCTTTGTACTTGGATTGCTGGAAAGGAAGCTGATGAGCTTTGCCGAATTGGCAACCTGCACATACTGTGTCGGTCCGCACCTCTACTCCAAGAAGACCTTTGAGCATCGACCTCTCGACCATCAACTTAAGCTTGTGGTAGCTTACGTGCCCCAGTCGTGCATGCCAGAGATCCGCTGTATCATTCCTCCGAGTTTTGTCTACGTAAGCTGATTGTGCTGACATTACGTAGATTAACTCCATTTTTCGGCCCTCCATTATTGGTGTGCCCATAGCTTTGAGGTTGCGGTACACCTTCACCTCCTGTGGCCCGAAGACTACGTAATTCCCTTGTGTTGTCAGTTGCGATACTGACAATAGATTCTTCTTCATGCTTAGAACATGATAGACTCCTTGCAGTTGGAATTCCTTCGGACCGATGTAAGGAGAGATTACCGTTCTACCGACGTAGCTGATTGGCAGCTTGGAGTTGTTAGCTGTCACAATCACTTGGTTTCCCTTATACTCTTGTAAGCGTTCTAGCTTTTTTATATCGCCGGTCATGTGATTTGAGCAACCGGAGTCAACGATCCAGTCACTCTCATAGTCGATTATCCCTGATTTGATTACTGCCGTCAGTGCAATCTCTTCATTTTCCTCCTTCTCTTCAATCAGGGTGACCGCATTTGCGAATGCGGCATCAATATCCCATTCTTCTTCACTACAATCAATCTCCTGTCTCTTAGCACCTTGGTGGTCTCTTAGGGTTGCTGCATTTCCCTGTCCCTTCTTCTTAGACCAACAGTCTCGTGCATAGTGTCCCCTCTTGCCACAGTTGTAGCACTCATCACCTCGAGCTTTGCCGTCTCTTTGCCTACGAGATCCTCCTGAAGCGTTAGTCTCCTCCTTCGGCCTCCTATGTTGTCCAGGCCTGCTTTCGGATTTCGATCTCGGCCTTTGTTCAGGCCGACCCTTCCTTCGGCTGCAGAATAGTGCCTCGTTGTCTTATCTAGTTGAGACTTCGACCCTCCTGGTCAGAGCCTCTTGGTTAGCGAGCATATTCTCTAACTCCAGTAGTGTTGGTGGAGTCGACCAACCCTGGACTGCTGCCATAAACCTGCTATAGTCGGGTTTCAAACCGTTGATTATTATCCTCCTCATCCGTTGCTCGCTTATTTTCTCTTCAGGGGCGATCTCGCTACAAATGGACTTCATCTTCGTGAAGTACTGACTGATTGTCATATTGCCTTGTGAAAGCGTCATGAGCTCCTTCTCGAGTAGTTGGAGGCGGGCGTCATTCTTCTTGGAGAATAGTATCGCGAGAATATCCCAAGCGGCTTTCGGCGTTACCGCTTCTCGAATGTACTCAAGTAGCTCCTCTTCAACTGAGGTCCTGAGTACATACATCGTCTTTCCGGCCTTGATACGCCATTTTCGCAGAGCCTCATTCTCTGCGGATGGAGTCTTCTTCTCCTTCGTTTGTTTTGGGTCATCGATAGTTTCGGATATTGTCGCTTTTTCAGTAGCGACCTCTGGCGGAGTCGTCTCATATCCATCTACCACCTCCCAAAGAACCTGTACTTGCAGGTAGGATTCTATGCAGGCCTTCCAGTAGATGTAGTTGTTGCCGTTCAGGTTCTTCAACCCGGCAGTTGAACCTCCAAAATCCATGAATGTGACTTAGTCTATTGGCTTCAGCTAAGCCTTCTCTCTTCCGGCAACTCCTCCGACAGAATGCCGACACACGGCTATTTGGACTACGTACTACTCGCAAACTCTCGGAACTTAACTCTGACCCTCACTGTCTATTCCGACAACACCAACCCGTCTTCCTCGCTCTGATACCAGTTTGTAGAGTAAGAGAGACGAGATTTGAATAAAACTTCTTTATTATTCTCTCAATAATATTACAATACACTTCACTACTCAATTACTAAACCTCCAAAATTACAACACTACTACTTCTATATTATCAGACCTCCAACTAAACCACTACAACTCTCACAACACTCTTTATTAGAGAAAGGAATTTGATTTGTGGCTTGATGTAAATGGTGATAATGAGACTCATATTTATACTAGAGGATGGAGACATCTAGACCCAAGATATTTTTATAGAATTTTCTAGAGAGTAACTTACCTACAACAAAGATATTTTAATAGATGATTCTAGAGTCAAGATATTTTGCTAGGCTTGACTTGATTCTATATTCTTCATATTTTATGGCTAAAATTGGATTGGGCTTAGTGTTGCATATTTAACAATTTTTTTTTTTAGACAAACAAAGTTTGATTGGGCTAAAGTTAAAGTTAATCTTTCATAAGTTGCAGACACCTTGAAGGACAACGTTATGCCGTTCAAAGATCTTAGTATCGATTTGGGTGTCAGCACATTTATCGATGCACTACATTCACATTTTGCGGCTGATTCAATTGAAGATTATATATTCAATATATACGAATACCGTGCGGTGGCTTAAAAGGAGCTAATTGGCTTAAAAGAAATGACAGCTAAATTTTTGAATTTAACTCTAGCCCCACCACAGGAGAAATTATTTTAATTAATTTATTTTTTTATTTTTTTATTTTTTTGAGAATACGCAATCACCTATTGTTTCTTATATTAAAAATAAAGTGTTCGTATTTATAACCAGTAATCACATTTTCAATTAAAAAGAAAAATAGAAAATAGAAATAAGAAGGATGTATGACAGTTACAATTTCCTACAACTCTATTCCCCTCGATCAGATAATGACATTAACCATTATTTCTCCACTCGAGCATCCTTTTGATGATTCTTGTGGCAATAACTCGATGATTTGAGGTAACTCCGTTGAAAATCCGGTTATTTTTTTCCAACCAAAGAAACCACGACCCGGTTAACCAAGTAAAATCTCAACGCTTCCTTGTGGTTGAATCCATGTAGTTTCCAGTTTGTAACCAGAAGTCTAACGTTGATGTCTCATTGTGAAGTATGGTAATATTTTTTGTTTGCGCTAGGTAGCTCCATATCCTATTTGAATATTCACATTGGCTAAGGATGTGATTGGTTGTCTCTGCTGTTTTCTTACATAGATAGCATATAGACGGCCCCATTATGTCTCATTTCTGTATATTTGGGAACGTCAAAATCTTACCGTTTAAGGTTAACCAAGCGAAAATCCTTAACTTTAGGCCATCTTTGATCTTCTACAATCTTTGTGCCCATGCGCATTGGATCCCTGAATTTATAATGAAATCATAAGCCGACCCTGTAGTGAACTCGCCATTACTAGTCCATCTCCACATGGGGTTTATATTACTTTCTATGGATGTATGGAAAATCGGAGTTAGTTGAATCAAATCTTTAATGAAGAAAGAAGAGATCGAGTCAGGAATGTTTTTAATGTCATTTGCATCTACTATATTATATAGTTATCTTAGAAGTGAGCACCAGATGTAATTAGAAATTAGAAATTAGAAATTAGAAATTAGAAATAATATATGATGTTAGTGATTTTGTAAGTAATATACTTTTAGATTTTTGAGTAATACCGATATTGCCCCAAGAGTTAAGTAAAATGTGTGTGGTGGTTGAATCATAAATAAAATAAAATATATGTCTCTATCATGGTTGTCAAAGGAAAAAAGTGCATAAAAAAAAAGGTCAGTTAATTAGAGTATGATTAGTATGTTTGAAAAGGATAAGCACAAAAAAAGTTAGCAAACGACTTCTAAA